>JAATLQ010027566.1:111070-154286 GCA_013421005.1 Heliconius erato x Heliconius himera | reverse complement strand
GCAGGGTAGGCAGAGGGAACCTAGTGTTAAGACACTCCGTTCCCCACTTTCTGCCGAATTCTGGAGGCATTGCGTGTTGAGTGACAGAACTCAACGCCGCGCTTAACCTCGACACCAGAGCGAAGAAATGGAAATATAAATTTAAGTAAATATTTCATCTCCTCGAGTGGGGATCGAACCCACAACCAGTCGGTTTTGCAGTCACACCTCGTGCCGCTGCGCCACGACCGGCCTCATATTTAGATAGTAGTATATTATTAGAGATCAGCCGCACAAATCAGCTTTCCTAGTTTCTTCCGAGAGTTTCGTGACGTATTTCGTGTTTTTTTTAGAAGTATAAGCAGGTTGAAACTGCGCGCGCACACTAGTATGCAATATACCGAACTGACCTCTTTTACTGTTTTATTACATTTATAGATTTCTCGTTCAAGCTTTCCTTTAGTTATCATTAAAATTTTTAGGCATAGCATTTTGGATGCAACATTTCAGTTTTATTTGCTTAAAATTTTTTGATTATGAAAAAAATGACACTATAAGTTTTTGTATTTTTTTTACCTTGTTCACAATACTTTCTCTCTAATATTCCAGTTTCATCGATACTGAAGTTAATCCTCTTGAATACTCCAAGTTCGACCAAGATCTGATTGCTCATTGGTTCCTCATACATTTTTTTACTATTGTTTTTATACACCGCTGTCTATTACGGATTCGTTTAGCTAAGATGATTTGATATATGTTATAAAAAAGACGTATCTCTACTACATTCCTCCCTTTTATTACCCTTTAATTTAGAGTTCAATATTAGTATAAAAATATTAAAACAATTATTTCTTAAGTATAGACTCTAATGTGTGTATAATGGAAGCTGAGTTGATCGCTATAGCAGAAGCTCTGTCATACATAGATTCGACCGATCATATAAATACAGTGATATTGACAGATTCTAAAAGTTCGCTCCAACATCTGGCCCGGTGTACCTCGACATTTCGGTACTCCAAGAGCCTATACTATATTGGATGTCTTGGGAATGTCTTTGGGAAAGAATGTAGTTTTACAGTAGATACTGTCTCATGTAGGTCTGGAATGACATTGTTGATTTATTGGCCAAGCAAGCAATATCTGATGAAATTTCCATTATCAGTTCTCCTTTTTACTCTAATTGTATACTAAAAATCAAGCAAATCGGTTATAAATTTTGAGTATTTTGATAAAACGTCTTTAGTAAAAGATATCTGGTATAAAACGATCTAACCACATCCTTAAGAGAACCCATGATAAATAATCAGGTTTTAAATAGAAAAAAAGACAATTGTATGGCTTAGAATTCGTCCTGGGCATACCAGGCAACAAATTTTAGTTTTTAATGGGTAAGTCAATGACCTCTAACTGAGACTCTTGCAATTCTAATTAAGTAATATAAAAATATAGCATTTATGATTTTGTCGTAGCTCAAAGTACCTCCAATTAGCGTATATGAAAGCAAACGGCAAGAGTAAATAAAATCAATTATCGAACTAAAAGCAGTAATATAATTTGCATTCCATTAAAAGAAAGCTCGAAAGGTCCAAATTGAAAAGTAAATATCAAAGTTAAAAAAGTTTTAATTTTTTTCATTCTCAAATTGGACAGCCGAGACTGTTATAACGTATGAATTCCCGACGAAATATTGTGCTGGCATCGCGTCTTGTATGAAATGCAACATGCAAAACCCATTGAGAATGATGTCTGAGTCGTGCCGCGTTTACCATAAAGATAAAGTACGTAAGCATTTTGAGCGACGATTGATATACTATTATATTGGTAGAGCCATTCTATAAGAGTACTTTGAAGATAGATGTGTTAGTGTTTTATTGATAATATTTGTAGTTTTTGGCTAATTTTCATTTTGGTCACGCTAAAAACTGGTTTTGTTTTAATGACATGTATGAACAATTGAAAAATATTTTTAAAATACCTATTTGTTATTTTAAAACAATTTTGAGCCTCTACTTTACCACGTAACCTTAGTGTCGTAATACGAAATTAAATATTTTTTATTGTAGTAAAATAATATGTATATGTATACTATTAATGCATCTTTAAAATGTAGAGTTCAGTTCCTTAATTATGACGTTTCAAACGTGACTGTTGAGTACAAAATCACTTCGCCAATAACAAGTTGTTTGGAGAATATACGGTTTGCACGGTAAAAGAAAAACAAAATGACGCGATAGGAGAATGCACATTTAAAAGAGATTCGCTTTTTAAAAATTAAAAAAATAACATTCCATCAAAACAGTCAAAAGAAGTTACTTCGGCGTGAGTACAGTAGATGTAAAGGAATAGCTAAATCAGCTTGTGCTTAGACAATCCTACAGGTACTATTTAAAATACCAATGTGAAAAACTTTTGGCTATATCTCAATAAAGAAATATAGATAATTTTTAATATTTTTGAAGTGTTATTTCGCAATGAAAAAAAAACATATTTTAGGAACCACTTGGAAACCGTCCAAGACGCTCGGATTCTAATTCCACTACGTAATTTTTTTATACGTTTCTAAAAAAGTATTAATATAGAACACAAGTACAAATATATTTAAAATATGATATATCCGCTTTGATTAACTTACAAACGCTATCGATTTTTACCAGCTAACGAATGTAAAATCAGAAGTTGCTTGTAGAGATCAGGCATCATGTGTCACTTGTATGGAATTCACAGTGCAAAGTGCTACGTTATTCAACTTAATGGCTATTAGTTTGGTTCGTTAGTGGAATATTGCTAACGAATGCGCGGCGGCGGCATTCCGGCGGGCGGTGAAACGCTCAATTAGCACACACACTCGCTATTCGACTGTTCTACCTCGACTTTCATATAAAACGTCACTGATTTCACGCAATGTAAGTAGATAGCTTCACACTGTATCCTGCACATAGTAAAGTAGGCAGGTGTACCTTGGGAACCTGTTAGTGTTAAGACACTCCGTTCTTATTAAGACTTCTGGAGGCAATGCTTGTTAAGTGGCGGAACTCAACGACACGCTTTGCTTCGTTACCAGAGCAAGGAAACTGAAGATATTAAATATTTCGTTTCCTTAAGTGGCAATCGAACCCACAACCTGTGACGTTATAGTCAGACGCTTGTGCCCCTGCGTCTGCGCCACGACGACTGGCCTCGACTAATATTGAACTTATATACAAAATAGTAATTAAAATATAATATATCATAAAAAAATGTAAACGTTTAACATTATTTTAAGTTGAAAGAATGATACCCTATTAGAAAATATCAGTGTAGCTGCTCAGTTGCTATGATGGAAATGATTAATATGCCTCATTTGCGGCACGCGCCTCCCTCCAGGACGTTAGGGGCTACGGGCCACGGTTCCCAGCTACGTTGCGAGCTACGTGCCACTACGTACATCGTTTACGCTTCCGCGCGGAAAATTTATTAGATCCCACCCCATTTGTACTGTTTATCTCTATTATATATTTAATGTCATTTTTTTTTTAAATTTTTAAAGTCATTTATATATACTACTAAGGTTTTATACTGTTGTATTTGAGCGTCGTGTTTATATGTGTGGATAAAGCATATTGTAGAAGTTGTTAGGTTTTAATCTAGGTCTTTGTGTATTCTAATAAGTCCACTAGCCTTTATACAGATGTACTGTACACAATGAATTCTACATTTTACATTCAAATACCATATTTCTATAAACGATATAAGAAAAAAATGGTATACGTTACGAACTCTATTCGTATAAGATTCATCTTATAATTATATTTTTCTTTATATGACCACCTCAAATGTTGTTTATTGATTAAATTGAAAAGACAAGAGACTTGTAAGTAAGCGATATTATTGTTGTAATTGGTTTCTAATGCCACCTAAACCCCCTAAACGTGTTGGGAGACTGGACCCGGAGATAAAGTGCACCCGCTTGCCGAGTGCCTGTTATTTTTCTTTTAAAAATAGTTAACAATATAGAAAATATTGATATTGCGTTTGTAGATAGTGAAATATTGAAATATATAATAATAATTAAAGAATAATATTATTTACAGCTATAATAATTATCTTTTTTTTATTTATAAAAAAAATATTTATAAAATTTAATATTTAAAAATGTTAGCATCCTAAATAAATAAACTGTGTTATCATTTCGAAACTAGTCAAGAATTCATTAAATATTTTTTTACTTATACTCAGCAAATGTGTCGGTGACGGGATCCGATGCTTTATATTGTTTTATGGTACCCTCAAAAAGAACGTATTTAAATAGCATCGTATGTACAAACAAGACAAGTTCCAATTGAGCACTATCCTGCACAACAATGATTATATTTAAGCTGTTTCTACGCACATAGGACTATACATATATATATATCAGCTTCACGCTGTATCCCCCACACAGCAGGGTAGGCAGAGGAACCTAGTGTTAAGACACTCCGTTCCCCACTTTCTACCGAATTCTGGAGGCATTGGGCGTTGAGTGGCAGAACTCAACGCCGCGCTTAAACTCTACACCAGAGCGAAAAAATGGAAATATAAATTTAGGTAAATATTTCATCTCCTCGAGTGGGGATCGAACCCACAACCAGTCGGTTTTACAGTCACACTTCGTGCCGCTGCGCCACGACTGGCCTCATATACCTATATTTACTATATTATTTTTAAAAGTAACGATTATTATTATTTATACAATAGAAAACCAATGTGTCATATTTTAGACCTCTTTGCCCAGTGTGATATACCTGTATGCCACTGTTAGTATCGGAAAAGTTTTATACGTATAAATTGTATGTGGAAATATATTGATTATTATCTTTATTATCCAATTTTAGTAGGAAAAAGTGCATCAGGTTCTGTCACTAAGCACGCAATATTGTGAAACTGGATGGAAATCGAAAATGAAATAATTTAGTTAAAATTCTCTTTTCGTATTTTCTTACATTTAAATTAAAAAAAAATGAATTATTATCATCTTACACTTATTTATGTGAGCTTATGAAATAAAATACAAATCTTTTTTAAAATAATGATAAAAGTAATTTAAAATCTTCAACTAAATTTGCAACATATTTCTTCTTGTATATTATATCCTTAGCTCACTTGATATGCAAGCGATGGGGACAACACATCCTTACATGTTGCGGTAAGAGCATGAGTTAGAATTTTTCATCGTGCAATGCTCCAGTCGTGTTTAAATCCTACAAAATTTATGACCTCTCTCGTTGGCGACCACTTTTAGAATCACTTGGTAGTACTCTGTGCATCATTGTATGTAACGTAGGTACCTTCTGATAATCTTCGTATATGACATGGTTGGGTATTCGAATCCTGCAAAATTTACGACCCCTCTCGTTGTTGACCATTTTTAGAATCACTTGGTAGTACTCTGTGCATCATTGTATGTGACGTAGGTACCTTTTGATAACCTTCGTATATGACATAGTTGGGTATTCGAGCGGAACATCTCCTCATACCTTTTGTGACCCCTATCGCGTGAATGAGATATTTGTTTTCATCCATACTGACGTCTTGTACTGTCCGAACAAATGGTATTAACTTTGATCTTTGCAGATTTGTATATACAAAAACAGAAAAAAACTACATTATAGTAATACTTGAAATTGTGATTTTGAAGTATAATTATTTTTTAATTGAAACTGTGATTTTAAAATGTTATTATTACATGTTAAATTTATATTTCCATTTCTTCGCTCTGGTGTCGAGGTTAAGCGCGGCGTTGAGTTCTGCCACTCAACACGCAATGCCTCCAGAGTTCGGCAGAAAGTGGGGAACGGAGTGTCTTAACACTAGGTTCCCTCTGCCTACCCTGCTGTGTGCGGGATACAGCGTGAAGCTAATTTAATTTAATTTAATTTAATTATTACATGTTTAAAGTTTTATTTGAAGTCATTCTTTCCGTTTTCATTTGAGGATATAATCAAGTGTATTAAAAATTATATATTAACCAAAATACATAAGCTTCTTAAATTCTATCAGTTAAATTTTAGTAGTCGGTGCCATTTAAAACAGACATAATCTTTATAGATAACTATTAAATAAGATAGATAAAAGTATTACCCAGATTGGTTGGTTTTGATTGATAACAATAATTTTTTTAATATCAAATATCATTTTTTTTTAATCATGTTTAATTAAAAATAATTGAAACAATATTTTCTAATTTTATTTTATTTTAAAGTTCGTATTATATTTGTACTTTTAGATTTTTTTATAAATTAACTTATATCAAATATGCATAAAGAGGATAAATGAGCGATATATTCTTACAGCGTTGACCGCCACATTTATAACACAATATCTAAAAAAACAAATATTAAAATTTATGGAAACATAGCGTAAAAATATCGAATTTAACAAGACTATAAAGCCAATCCATGAATATGAAAGTGCATTACATTCGCTTCGGAAGTAAAAACATCGTGTTTTAATGCCAATAATACGCACGGGACCGCTCGCTGCACTGCGCCGCTCTGCACGCCATACAAAAATAAATTCCAAATATGAATCTGCATTCACCTTATGCAGGTTTATTTTTAAAGGTTTAGCTGGCAATTTATTTTGAGCCGCTATCATTATGCTGTGTTTTATATGATATATGAATGTTTTGTCCATATTTCTGAAATAAGAGAGTATATATCTTATATGTATACTTCGAACAAATATTTAAAATTTTAAGTACCTACTAGTTATTTGAGAAAAAAATTAAAGTAATATATCTAAATAGTAATAAGTAATATGTATAATTAAACAAGTGGTTATTATTGGCCTTTGAATATACGGTATAACTTGAGTATGTCGGAACAAAGTTATATATTTTTTAATTTCATATTTATTATTAATAACTGTCCTTGAGGCCAGTCGTGGCGCAGGGGCACAAAGTGTGACTGCAAAATCGACTGGTTGTGTGGGTTCGATCCCCACTTGAGAAAATGAAATATTTATTTACATTTATATTTTCATTTTTTCGCTCTGGTGTCGAGATAAAATTGCGGCATTGTGTCTCGCCACTCAACACGCAATACCTCCAGAACTCGGCGAAAAGTGGGGAACGGGGTGTCTTAACATTAGGTTCCCTCCGCCTACCCTGCTGTGTGCGGGATACAGCGTGAAGCTAATTTAATTTTATTTGATTTTTTATAATTAATAATTGATACAGCTAGTATCCTATCGACAACGTATGGCGGGTGACTGTGTTTTAAACACAACGTGATCTGAAAGTATTGTAATTGCAATCTAATATAAAACAAAGGTGAAAAAATATTTTATTCTATAGAAGACACAATATTTTCCTTTTTTTTTTTGATATTTCTAACAAATTTGACTTTTTTTCATGAAATTGTTAACAATAAAAACTTAAATTGCTAATATACGAATTTATAATAATACAAACATAGATTAATAATAAGAATAAACGATAACATTTTCTTAGCAATTACTGAGAGGCAAGAAAATAAAATATGTGGCTGTGTATTTCTATATTTTTTTTTATTATATATTAATAATCTTCTTTTTTATTAAGTTATTAATATTTCATTCCAATTCCAAATTCCAAAAATCCGTTGGATATAATTAATAGCGATTCTAATTTAATTTTATTCGATTAAAGAAAATGTTGAAAAACAAGATTTTTGATTTTGACTTATTTTGTCTATGAAAAAGATATTGAAGTTATATTTAAAAAAAAATACTTTGGAAAATAATAACTCTATGGTGGTTATAATGATTAAAAATAAACTACATCGCGTGACCAACTCGTGTTACATAGACGGTTGGACTGATGCGGAGACTACAATTTTTAGTCGTATTTTATTGAACGGAACCACATTAGCAAGTTTACCTGTGTTTAAAACTTGTAAATTAGCTACTAATGTCGTCCAGCTTTATCGGAAAAACAAACTTTCCTTTTACATAAAATGAATTTATTTTATATTACCGTATAGAAATTTCGATTATTTATACATTATATCTTTTGTATATCTCTCGACTAATATAAGTGTGTTTCTTTTTTACTTTCCGCTTGTATTCGAATACTTCGAAATGTATGGTTTTAATTAAAAAAGTGTGAGAACTATATATATATATATATATATATATACGAGGTTCCCTCTGCTTACTCTGCTGTGTGCGGGATACAGCGTGAAACTGATTTAATTTATATTTACGTATCTAAGCGCAAAAACGAAGATTTTTATAAAAGTAAATACTATTGACATAACGAATATATAAGATACATGTAAAACATTTGTGTGGCATAAAGCTGAATTTGCTGCGATCAGTGGGACTAGAGGAAATAAAGTTATGATTTATGCAAGTGAAATGTGTTTCAAACAACGTTCCAACGGCAGATCTTCACTGTGAAATGAAAATCTCTAATATCAATGGGAGCTCGGTGGCGCCAATTTTATTATTTGTTTCAATTTCTTTAGTAGAGTACTGAGCATATTTTTTATAACATTTTACATAACATTCCCCGAAGCTCAGTAATTATATATTAATTAACATGAATTGTAATTTTGAAGAAGATCCTAGTAGATCCTAGGTAACATTCATATCTTAAAATGCCATCTATTAATATTAAAAACATATATTCTTATAACTCATAGCAAATATATATTTCTTTCGACATCAAAATAAAACATCTTCATGAAAGTTTAAAATGAAAATCCATTATATCGATAAAGAGTAATGAAACGTCGTGATTTTTAAAGCAATATTTTTCTTTCAGGATCCCTTACGCTGACAAGATCACCCCGGAGCCGATTCTCAACAACAATGCGGGTCGAGACACAAAGGCGGACTCGATCAGGAACAGTTATAATAGCCAATTCAAAGTTGGCATTTACGGTTGGCGTAAGAAATGTCTCTACATTCTTGTCATGGCGCTCATGCTTATGATGATTGTCAATCTTGCATTGACGCTCTGGATTCTGAAAGTTTTGGATTTCAATTCGGTAAATTACTTATTGCAACTTTTAAATATATATTTTTAAACAATATGGGTATCATACTAATATAAGATATACGTAAATAATTATATAATTATATATGTTTTGAAATAATGCGCAGGATACGACGGACATAAAACATAATTTGGCCGTAAAGTTCGCCACGGCACTATATTTTTACTGCTTAGACTTTAACTTAGCTAGTTAGGAGAGTTACTAAAGTAACAGCTTACTAAAGTTTGCTCTATAAGTGAAATCTATGTTAATGTGAAAGCGTAAATATCTAAAAATATACAGAATAAAGTGCTTGTACTAAAGTTTCAGAATAGTTGAGACGCTGTTAATATTCAGAGTTGTCATTTATAGTTGCTATTTATAGAAATATCTAATAATATAATATTTATGTAGGAAGGTATGGGCCAGCTTCGTATCGTTCCTGGAGGCTTACAATTATTGGGACAAGCGCTCGTACTGGATTCCCTTTTTGCATCCAGCATTAAATCACGACGTGGGCAGCCTATATCTATAGAATCATCAAGAAACTTTACTGTTACCACTCGAGATGCGCAAGGAATGATGAAAAGCAGATTATTCTTAGGCAAGTATAATAATATTATCTTTTATGAATGTCAGGCCATCCGTGGCGCAGGGGCACAAAGTGTGAATGCGATTGTAGGTACGATCCTATCCTATCCGATATACGAGGAAACGAAATATTTAAAATTTTGATTTTCTTTGCTCTGGTGTCGAAGCAAAGTGCGACGTGGAATTCCGCCGCTCAACATGAAATTCAGCAGAAGATGGGAAACGGAGTTTCTTAACACTAAGTCCCCTCTGCCTGCTCTGCTATTGCGGGATACAGTGTGATGCTAAAAAAAATATTATAAACTATTAATAGAGATCCACATTATAAGTATTAATAGATACAAACTAAAAAAAAATAAAATAAAAACGAACAATATGCCTATGCAATGAATATATATGCCAACAAACGATTTAGGTCGAAAAATTATATGGAATATGAATCAGTATCGGAAAAGTAACGGCATCGTGATTTAGTTGGACAGGGTCTGATTGTACACATTAGGGTTGTGGTTTCAATATTATTTTTTTTAGCTACGCGTTGTATCCCCCATATATTACGGTAGGCAGAAGGAACCTGGGAACGTATTATTAAGTTCTCTTCCCATATAGACTCTTCTGCTCCCCACTTTCAGGCGAATTCTAAAGTCATTGCGCGATGAGTAGCTGAACTCAACACCGCGCTTTGTATCGTTACAAGAATGTTCAATGTCCACTCGAGGCAATAAATTCCATTAACTTATATAATTCAATTTCTAACCAGATGAAGCAGGTTGCATTATCTGGTAATCACGACGTGGTATCGGGTTTCTATATTCAACACACAACGTCTCGAAACCGGACGAAAAATAGTTTTTTTTTTTTTTTTATTTATTGTTATTTCTTAACACTACAGACACTTGGTCCGTACCCTTCACGACGACGAAAAATAGTTGTACAATATAGTGATGAAGTTAATTTATAAAGAATAGTTTGTGTTTAGGCCACGACCGCTTAGAAGCTAATGTAGCTCGGCTAGATGTTCGCGACGCCAGAGGTGTTCTCCTCTTGGGAGCGGGTCAAGATGCAGTGACGATCGGAGCAGAAAACCTCATCGTAGCTAGCCCGGCTGGAGCTACTTTCAACACAGCAGTACAGTCACCACTTATCAAGGCACCACCTTCCAAACAATTGATGTAAGTAAAACTTATTTCGTTGAAATATAGTATCTAAATACAGTACCTTTATAAAACATTTCTTTTCTTATTATTTATTCTGAGTGTAAGTATTTTTTTTTATAATTTGGAATTTATAGTATCAGAGTTAACTTATTTAATTAATATAAGGAACTCGTAAATTAGATTTTTTTTTTAAAATAAAACCTTATATTAGGGAACTATTTATTTATAATTACCTTACCGTTGTTAGGCTGGAATCGCCAACCAGGTCATTAGAAATGCATGCAGCGCAGAGCATCTCAATGGAGTCGCGTGCTGGAGACATCAGCGCCAGCTGTCTGTCCACCTTCCGCCTCCGCTCCGTCGCCGGTTCGGTAAGCGCTGACTCGGGGATACCTACTCGTGTGCCACACGAATAAAACTATATTTTTATTGCTCTATGTTCTTGAATAATGTATGTAGTATACATTTTATTGATCCATGTTTAAGAAATACTTAATATAAGTTGGTTATGCTGCATTCATACATATTTATTATTTTTAAAACAAAAATAAATCAGCTTCACGCTGTATCCCGCAGAGCAGGCAGAGGGAACCTAGTGTATTAAGACACTCCGTTCCCCACTTTCTGCCGAATTCTGGGGGCATTGCGTGTTTAGTGGCAGAACTTAACGCCGCTTGTCCTCGACACCAGAGTGAAGAGATGGAAATATAAATTTAAGTAAATATTTCACCTCCTCGAGTGGGGATCGAACCCACAACCAGTCGGTTTTACAGTCACAGTTTGTGCCCCTGCGCCACGACTGGGCTTTATTATTTTTATCTATAGATATTTAAAAACTGATTTAGAAGGACGAGTTAACTCTATTTTGTTTCATATAACATATATGTATATACATAAAATAGTAATTTTATACATTTTTAGATACGATTGGATGCTCCTAGTATATTCATGCCTAAGTTGAAGTCAGCGTTGCCGTTGCCGCCTTCAGCCGCGCACGGACACGACCCACACCATTCGAACATTTACCAGTTGTGCGCATGCGCCAACGGTAAATTATTTCTCGCGCCTCCACACGGCGTGTGCGCAGCCAGGGAAGAGAGCTTAATATGCCGATGATGCTTTAGGTTTACATGTAAGATTGTAGAATAGTATACATACATACATATATCAACGTGAATATTGATGTTCTTACTATTTCTTATTTCAATAAATGCTTCGTAGAATTATTACAGCATAGTAATGTTATTTTAATACTAAAATTATTATATTTTAAATTTACAGTCGAATTTACATGGAAAGATAATGGTTATCATTTTAAACTGTCGATATTATGATTCTCTTGAACTAATAAATACTGAAACCACAAAATACATAATAATAATAAAATTGCCGGATATATTTCAGTACTAATTGTTAAACATCGATCTTAAAAAAAAAATATTTAAATTTTGCTCGCGCAAAGTAACATTTAATGAAATAATAAAGCATTTATGTAGAAATTGCCGAAAGCAATTATTTATTTCATTATTATATAACCTTTATAATATTCGACTTACAACGACTTAAAATATATCAGATTGACATATGAATAAAGACTAGTGCCTTTTTGGAGTCGCAATTAGGTTAACGATCGGTTAAAGAGAAAAAAAATTCGGAATGTGTCGCATGGAGTTGTTTCTTTAGTAAATTTAATGCGATGTTGTGATAGAACTTAGGTAGAATAGTTCTTTAGGATTTTATATTATTTTACTGAT
Source organism: Heliconius erato x Heliconius himera (assembly GCA_013421005.1). Classification (NCBI taxonomy): domain Eukaryota; kingdom Metazoa; phylum Arthropoda; class Insecta; order Lepidoptera; family Nymphalidae; genus Heliconius; species Heliconius erato x Heliconius himera. Next base: position 141,827 of record JAATLQ010027566.1, on the reverse strand, counting down.
CTCCAAACGGGTCTCTTAAAAAATTATTTACTAATTGTATCAAGTCAATTAACACATTCCAATTCTATTTTAAAATTTATTGATAACGTTTGTATCTATTAATGAATTTTCAAAAGTAATCTATTTCTGTTTTAAATAATTATTTAAAAAAAATAATAATTGAAAAAGTCAATTGTAAAAAGATTTTATTAAGAACAACATATTGACTATATTATAAAATTTTGATACACTTATGTAAAATATATTTTGTTTTCACATATGGAATAAAAGTAAATATATTGTGTAGTGTATTATATTGGTTAATTGTTTTAATTATCGGAGTTGGACCTTAAAAGCGATTTTTTTTCAGAGTTGATTTTGCCCTACATCATAATATACAATAATTGTAGAAATGCATTCTAAATAATTGATAAGCGATAGATAAAAGAGATAATTAATTTTTATTGTAAATCTTCAAACATAATCTATGTAGCAAATATTTAATTCCAATCTTGAAGCTTCTATGATAATGTATACTGATGATATTCATTTATTTATAAAAATAAAATATATTTAATATCCAATAAAATATAATTTTAACATATTTTTCAATTATATATAAACAAGTATGAGTAGAAGTCTTTAAGTATGAAAAAGAAAGCTATACCCATGTTGCGCATAACCTAAATGTATTTAATGTATGATTGTTGATAATATTGTAAATAATCTATAGTGTGGTAGAAATATAAAGGTGAATAGATATGAAAAATAAAATGATTGTGACAGATGGGTTGTGTTCATTAATTTCCTTTGAAGAGAAATTTAGAAATTTAAATTTAATTTTATTTTGAGGCCAGTCGTGACGCAGGGGCACAAAGTGTGACTGCAAAATCGCCTGATTGTGAGTTCGTGGGGACTCGAAGACATGATTTTTTTATTTAAATTTATATTTTTATTTCTTCGCTCTGGTGTCAAAGCTAAGCACGGCGTTGAGTTCTGCCACTTAACACGCAATGCCTCCAGAATTCGGCAGAAAGTGGAGAACGGAGTGTCTTAACACTAGGTCCCCTCTGCCTAACCTGCTGTGTGCGGGATACAGCGTGAAGCTGATTTAAATTTAATTTTAAATTTAGAATTTTTTAAGCAATTAGATACTTGTCTTGTTGGCGGTATAAAATATGCACAAATTTTATAATTGAATCATATCTACAAACCGCGAACACTTAATTGTGTTATAAACGAACTGAGACTAACTTCGGAACTTCGTCATTTCATTTCAGTTTAAAACAAACTAAAGCGACTTTTCTACTTATATGTGACACTCGAGCGACAGGTAAAGTCCAAAATAAACGCTGTGCATGAAAATGTCTGGCTGTCAGTAGCTTCTTACTCTATATTTCTTTGATATTTTTTGCCACTTTTGATATTATCGTGTGTATTTCATGTTTTGTATATGTATGATGGATCATTTTAAATAATCCATTTAATAACATATCTTGTTTTTTTTTATTATAATTTTCAGGATTAAATACAATTCCACATTCATATTCCAACTAACACCAACTACATAATACAAGCTTACTTAGTACTTTTCTGTTACATTTTGTAATAAAAAAGTATTAAAAATAAAATAAGTAAGAGGGTTGGAGGGAGAGAGACAGGGTTGAATGATGTTTTGTCCTAATAAAGAATTATATATGTGGTTTACGGTCATATTTTGTTTCTTTCAAAATCGATTAAAAAATAATTGTAGCAAAACCAAAAATAGTAAAAGAAATCAGCTTCACGCTGTGCCCTGCACACTGCAGGGTAAGCAGAGGGAACCTAGTGTTAAAACACTCCGTTCCCCACTTTCTGCCGAATTCTGGAGACATTGCGCGTTGAGTGGTAAAAACAAAATAAGATGTTTCCCAGTGCATATAATCTCTTCATTATTATTATCAAGTCAATGAGTACTGCTAACTACAATCAACAACTATAATATCTAATACTTAATACAACGACTATATTACGAGACAGAATGAGCCTCAGTCTCAGCGAACAGCCAGTGCTAAGTTTAATTAAAGATTCATGATAAATCGTCGTAGGAAGCTGCATTCTACGCCGCGTCTCGCACGTGAATAACGTCCGTTCCGCGAACACTTAAATAACTTAAGCCAGTAACCTAACAATAAATTCATGAGGCTCCACTCCTTTTGTTCGGGAACGCCGCGTGCTAATTGGCAGGAAGCACCGTTTAAAACGTCTCAAATGAGGCAGAGCGGCGTTACCATCATTGTTATCATTAAATGGATGAAAACCCATCAAATGCGTACGTTGTATAGTTGCCAAGTTGATAATGAGTTATGATTTATGGTTTTTAAAATATTTTCACGTGACAGAAGTCCATTTTTATTAAATTTTATATTAAGATATTTTATTGTGATCCTGCAGCTAGAGTAGTATCTGCGCCTAATTTAATTTTATTCGCTTTTGTTGTGCGGCACGCTGAGAAGTCTCGAAGCCTTTTCAAAGACACCTCCCGCCTCGTCGCGCTATCCATGAGCGAGAGGAAATAAAGTTATGATTTATGTTGTGAAATATGTAGGCGGAGAAACAGCGTCCTGAGCATTCTCAACGCGCGATGTCGTTATGGACGTAAATTTTGTACGCAGGCAATCGTCACAATGTAGAAATAATATAATGTAAAAATGTTGTTTGTTTATATTTCTTTGCTGTACAATAAGGGTTTTAATTTAATCGGTTTTAGTTTATTTAGAAATGTTTTAGTAGATTTTTTGTTATAGATATTTGTATGCATTTCCACATGGTGAGTTTGTTCTTTGACTACCTAGTTACTTTCTATTCTTAGAATAATAAATCATATATCATAACATTGATAAAAGTATAAAATTTCAAAGTTAACTTTGCACAAATAAAAAACTTTTTATTTTAGTGACCAGTCGTGGCGCAGGGGCACAGAGTGTGATCGACTGGTTGTGGGTTCGATCTCCACTCGAGGATACAAAATATTTATTTACATTTATATTTTCATTTCTTCGCTCTGGTGTCGGGGCAAAGTGCGGCGTTGAGTTCCGCCACTCAACACGCAATGCCTCCAAAACTCAGCGGAAAGTGGGGAACGGTGTGTCTTAACACTAGGTTCCCTCTGCCTACCCTGCTGTGTGCGGGATACAGCGTGAAGCTAATTTCTATTTCATTCGGATTTGATTTCAAAACAGACACATATCAAAATATCTATCAACAGTTCTGTATTTTATTTCAGAGAACACGACCATATAAAATTGAGAAAGTAGGAAAGTGAAGCATTTATCTGTTCGCCGTGACAGTCAGGTCATGTTCTTAGCTCGATTTGACGGAGGTCGAGCGTGGCCTGCCTCGATTAGAGCGCTAGTCCCGCTCGGATTTGATTACACTCTGACTGCAGATTATTATAGCGGGACGTTATACGTCTGTATCTATATCATGCTGGTTTCCTTTAATATATATTTGCATTCATTGATATGAAAATAGATATCATGCACGTATCATCCACATATTTCATAAATTGAATAAAATATGGGATATAGAATGAAATATCTCGTATTTTAATCCAAACGAATACTGTATTTATTTGATAAGATTAACTTGCATATGTTGGTGCTTTTAAGAAAATTTATAAGGCTAATATTAAAATAAGATTTTATTGCTTTTTACATAATTATTAAATATTTTAAACTAATGTAGTGAAATAACCTTTTGTTGTTTAAAACGTTAAGAGTAAATCACGTGTCTGTATGATTCAATTGTCTAACCGCCACTGACCGTCTTCAAGTCGACCTACGTCACGTCGACTGCCAAGCGAAATGTCACGCTCTCCAATAAAATTAACACGTACACAGGGTCCACCCACAGAAGCAAAACTGCTGCTAAAACATTTAGACCTCTGATAACGTTTTGCTGAGTCCAGTCGACGTTTACATAAACATTTATAGAATTTGAAAATATGAAAAGATTTACAAACAAATGTAAATACAGTAGCTAGTAAAATAATATATTAACCATTTTCTTCTAATTCGTGTAAAACAAGATTGAGACCATCGTAGCGCGTTGAGACTAGGGACAGTTTAAAGTCTATCTCGAAGAATGAATTAATTATCTTTTCTCGCTCTGGTTAGACAAAATTCTCTCTGCTTATGCTGCTTTATACGGTATCCAGCTTGAAGCTATAATAACAAATTCGCTTCTCATACATACACCTGTGCATTATATTTTATTTTTCGATGTTCCCAACAAATTTTAATGCGGTTTTGACTAATAGACAGAGCGGTTAGTGTAGTCGAGCAGGCAAACCCGCAAGTAGAAAACTTGTGTTTTATAAATTATTTATATAAACGACACCATAGTCTGTGGCCAGTCGTGGCGCAGCGGCACGAGGTGTGACTGTAAAACTGACTGGTTGTGGGTCCGATCCCCACTCGAGGAGATGAAATATTTACTTAAATTTATATTTCCATTTCTTCGCTCTGGTGTCGAGGTTAAGCGCGGCGTTGAGTTCTGCCACTCAACACGCAATGCCCCCAGAAAGTGGGGAACGGAGTGTCTTAACACTAGGTTCCCTCTGCCTATACTGCTGTGTGCGGGATACAGCGTGAATACAGCGTGAAGTGAATAGTGTATAGGTACGTACAATTGATGTTAAAAGGAACGTGGGTGAGTCTTTTCAGTTCAAATTAGTTATATAGTTGGGGAATGAAAAAATCTAAATCACAAGCCCCAATCAAGTTTTTATCTGTGAGCTTTGAAAACGAGGTAACATATCGTTTTATTGATTCCCTAATTTATTTCTTTGCTTTCAAAACTTACTTTATATAATAATAGCATAATAGAAAATTATATACGTAAGTGTTATAATATAGTATATGGTTTACTATTTTTATAATGTGTCATATTGACAGCTACTAAGTTTTATATTATATACGAGTATGTTATAACAATACATAAAGCTTCAAGCTGTATCCCGCATACAGTGGAGTAGGAAGAGGGAAACTGGTGTTAAGACACTCCGTTCCCCACTTTCCGCAGAATTATTGGAGGCATTGCGTCTTAATTTGGGTTTTTGCTTTGGTGCCAAAGCGAAGAAATAAAAATGTACACAAATAAACATTCATTCCATTGATCGGATCTACAACCAATGCGTTACAGCCACACCCTAGTGCCTCTGCTCCACGACGACTAAACTCAAAATAATACAAAAATAAATAAAACATAATTTAGATGTACGACGCATAAGATACCGTAAACTTATTAAACAAGTTTATATATCTCAGTTAACTATATAGATTCACCCGGCTGCATTTAGAACAGTCGGAATGCAAGCAAGGTCTAATGTAATGCGATTCAACTGCGAACATTGGGCAATGGGATAGAACTAGATTCCAAGCAAGCATTTAGCTCCTATCATCTCAGCTTGGCTCTGGATATCAATAACTGTGTATTATGTTGAAAGCGTTTAACTCATAAACTTTACTTGCTCTAAACATAAATTTTTACTTGCAATTAATAGTCATTTAGTTATTTATGTTTAAGGGGATTTTTATTTAGGTTCCAGGACGTCAAAAGGAAAAACGAAACCCTTACGGATCACATTATTATTCGTCTGCCAAGACAATTTATGTCCAGATCGCGCGGAGGTATCAAGCTATGAAGAAGTTAATGTGAAATATTCTTGAATCATAAAAAACGTTAAGTTTCTAAGTCAACGCAATTAAAAGTTACAAGCATTTATTTATGCATCGTTTTTGTAGCATTTTTATGAAATTCGCCGCATAATCAAATTCAATGGTGTACTTCCCGTGGACCTACAGTTATGAAATTTAGCACGAAGTGAGATCTTACAATACAAATAAAAAAAAACAGAAAGGTTATACGTACTTAATAGAAAAAGCCTTCGTGGCCTGCGCCACGATGCGGGCACTAGCGTGTGACTGTAAAGGCGACGCTTATGGGTTCGATTGCCGAGCGAACTAAGTGGGATGATATATTTTATTCCGTAGACCTACAACTTTGAAATTTAGCAAGAAATGAGATCTTGTAGTATAAATTCTTTCATATATTATGAAGTACCTATATAGGCATTGTAAGAGGAAATTACAAAAAAAAAATTAAGTCATACATTTCTACATTCTCATGACTCTCGTATAAAACAATTAATGTAAGCAACGAGAATACGCAAACAGGTTGTGGGTTCGATCCCCACTCGAGGGAATGAACTAGTATTTTTTATATTTACATTTCTTCACTTTGGCACCAAGGCCCGGCGCTAAGTTCCACCACTCAACACGCAATGCCTCGAAAAATTCGGTGGAAAGTGGGAAACGGAACGTCTTAATACTAGGTTCCCCATGCCTACCTTGCTGTACGCGAAATACAGTGTGAAGCAGATAAACAAACATAAAGAGACAAATACAACATGAATACATAATATATACCTAAGTACTATGTAAAAGAATTCATTATTAAATTGCTTTCCAGCCTGCAATTGTCTGTGTAATACTAAGTAGGATTTAAGGCGCAATACGTGCACGTTTGGAGGGAGAAGTAATGTTTCAGGTGATTTACTGTTCTGCTGCTATTCTAATTTAAGTAGAATTAAAAAGTACTAATTTGACTTAAGTATTTTGTATGTGACGTTCAATCTGTACTGGTATATAGGTATATAAGGGTTTTAAAAGTTTAGTTTCATGTGTAACTATTTATATTTTTTAATAAATTGTATTTTTATACAATAGAGCTCAGGCCATCGTTTAAGACCGTCGTGGCGTAGAGGCAAAATCGTTTGACTGTAACGGGACGGTTGTGAGTTCGAATTGTTATTTATTAATATTTTCATTCCTTCGTTCTGGTACCAAGACAAAAAAGCGCGGCGTTTAGTTCCGCCACTCAACAAATAGTGAAAGTAGTGTTCACACTAGGCTAACACTGCCTACCCTAAAGAAGAGGAAAAAATAGAAAAAAAAAACAACACAGCTCATGATATTTTACTTGATCTTGTACACGTCGTACATCAAAAAGCTTTTACAAATGTTATGTATAAGTAAATTAGTTTATTTCCTTCAGGCGACAATTTAGCTCACGCTCTTGTCACGAATTGTCGGCGAGGGGTAAATACAAACTATTAAGGAAATACAGCAATTCAAGCAGCCCTTACCCCACATTACGGCGCAATCTTACACCGGGAAAATTATAAGCAACACCTTCTTATGCCGTGTTCGAAGGCAGTAACACGTAGCGACTGCGAGCTGGCTATAAGCGAACGGACGCCGTCTCTGTTAATATTTCATATCAGTTTCAGCCAACTTGCAGATAGCTGTGGAATCTGAAATTGTTCACGATACATTTGAATATTGCTTTGTTTTTAATTATTTCGAAATCTAATTTAATATTATTATATGAAAATATTTTACAACTCAATACAACGGCGCGCTTTACTTCGTTCCAGTAGCGAGGAAATGAAAGTACTAAAGTAGAAAGTTTGATTTCATCGAATGGAAATTGAACCCACGTACCCACGTCGTCGTAGCGGAGCTTGAACTTGTAGCTCTAAGAACGTCCAAACGCTCTGACTACTAAACTATATACGTTAAAATTGTTATATGCTTGGTTCATTCTATTTATGTTATTAGCATCTCTGTATATTTATGTTAAAATATTTAATAAATAGCATTCTCTTTTAGCAACTAACTACTACTAATTCCAAGCATATATTTTTTTGTTAGCGCTTTTGGCGCGCACTATATAGATGCTAACGACATAAAAAAGATGTAACAAACTTCTACGTAAGTATATGATAACGTTTGGTTTAGAGGTCAGAGTGCTCGGATGGTTTCCAAGGTTCAAATTCCGATGGCTATTTTTTTTTATACCTTTACTAAATAAATATTGTTCTATCCAGTGTAAAATAACACTTTTAAATGTATACTTGTATATTACTAACATGGTTCAATGGCATTAATAAAAATAATATTTAAGTATTATGTTATTATTATAAATTTATCTTTATTATTTATTAAAAAACCCTTATTATTTTATAGTTACTATTTCAACACATCTTTTAATTCTTAGTTGATTTTATGAACCATCGTTTATGAACAAAATAATAACAAAATACCTTTTTTTTTAATATTAATGTATATCTTTATTAATTATTAACAAATATAAGATAGAGGAACGCGATACTAATAAATTGAACTAAAGAACCACAACGTCGCGTAGCAGCGACGTCGTCGTTAAGAAAACTACGAATGAATTTACAATTCTGTATGTGAGCTCACCTGCACTGGACAAATGCTAAAACTCTTTCCCGTAACTTGCTGCACTGAATTTAAATGTCGTAAACAAACAACACAAACAACATATACCTATATGTACGTAGGTACGTACTCGTAGGTATCGCGCGGTATGTCCAACTATTTGCCAAACTTTGTTTTGTCATTCAGTTTTTGCTTGCACCGCCGCGCCACACACCTTCCACTTCAATTTTCACAATCAATCTAAATTTTAAAATACAATTTTTATTTTCACATCTGAAACATTCGTTTACATATTAAATAACTTTTAAGTTATACATTTATTTATTTTTCTATAATAAATCTTTAGAATATAGTTTTTCTCACGGCAACTTTCTATAGTTTCTTGATATATGGAAGAAGACAGAATAAAATAAGATTGATTTAACAAAAAAAATTAAAAAATAACAACAGCAACAACAGCAACAATAAAAAAAAATAACAATTTCGCAAAATACGTATACGGGTTAACCTATGTACGTTAGTGCTCCACATCGACGAACCAGGCAGGTGCTACACAAAATTGATTTGCGCAGCGTCAATCCTGCGACTCGCACTCAATTGATGGCAACTTATTCATGTTGACGAGTGCATCAAGTGCTACGAGTTTCGGATGTATAACGATAGAAGGATATCTATCCGTACGTAGAAAATAATAATCATATGTGCATTAGGTAATTCTTTTTCCAGGTTTACGTTGTATCCCATATGTAACAGGGCAGGCTGAAGAAACCTAGTGTTAAGACACTCCGCTCCCCACTTTCCGGAGGAAATTCTGAATTCCGGAGGCACCTGCTTATATATACTGACCTCTAAATAATATTTAATCATAAATTAATTAAACATATTTTAATTCAAAGATTGAAGAAATTATAAATAGAACAAATCTACTAAAACAGCAATGTAAGAAAGAGGCACTTTATCTAAGAGTAACACGCTCTGTCCTTGCCGGGGAGAATCTACGCCAACTTGTTTCTGTAAGCATGAAATATAGTATGCCACGTCACGTGTCATATTCCTTGCTACGATTTTATTCTTACATATAAGAAAGATTTCTTAAATTTAAGCATTATATAATGTACAACTGTGGAACACAATAATATAAATAATAGAAAATATCTTTTAATATTTCAAAATCATTGTTAGAAAGTTCCCGTGTAGGCGTAAAACTTATTATACGTAGTATCGACGAGTTTTCACAAACTAATCGACCGGTGTCAGTCGTAAACGCTCGGTGTTTGGAGTTAGAAAGTTTCCTTTTCGCAGGGAATCAGCGCGATGAATTATGCATGGGAATTAACTTTGACGTCAGATAAGCAGCGGAAAGATTTATTAGTCGATATGATGTGTAGAAAACAATTTAAGTTGTTTGCACTTTCTGAAATATGGCCTTTGTTTTTATTGTTAATACGTCAAACTTTCCTTATCTTTTGGATACAAAATGTTTTTGATCTAATGTTTTTCCATTCGATTTCTCTTTTGTCTTAATTATTTATGTTTATATTAATATATCAACAAATCAATGCGAAGTGTATTACTGTAACTGCATCGCTTGTATTTTTATCTGACTTACGCACGCTCCTCCAGAACGGCCCGGAAATTTAACTTCGTTAAGAATGAAATATGTCCCGTCGTTATTCCACGGCTTGTTGCGCGAATACTTACATTTCCAGTTCTCCACCTCTAGTTTTCTCATCAGACCCAACGGAAATAATTTTAACCGGGACTGAGTTATGACAAAACTCCAACGGACATTGCCGCATCCGTAATGAGAATGGAGTCGAGATATGTCCATAATTTATTATCACATGCTGGTGTTCAGACCAGTCCCTGAGCAAGAAGTCGAATGTTTTTGTTCTGTTTATCCTAAACGAGCGACGTTTGTTAGATATCCGGTACACGGCATTATAATATATTGCAGTACATTACACGGAATACTATAACGTTCTAATCTAAAGGAAATATTCACAAAGTGTTCTGGAGTCTGTAAAGTGATAAGACAAGAACCTACACAGTGGGTGTCGCAAAGAAGTATTTAATTAAATTTGGCTACGGGGGCTCTTCGCTTTACATCGCCGGCGCTAATCACAGGTAGACCGTTGACACGTACGCCTATTTGAATACCTAACTCTTCCTTTGTAACTCCCATCGCCTTCATTTAATAATCAAATTTTATGAAAATATTTTAAAATAATTTAAATTTAGATTTTTGGGAGGCTGTCGTGGCGCAGAGGCACATGTGTGCAACTGTAAACGCGGCGATTGTGGGTGCGGTTCCCACTCGGGGGAATGAAACATTTAATACTTTCATTTCTTCCCTCATTCATCACGCAATGCTTTCAGAATTGCAGGTGCTCTTGTTTGTAAAAATCTCCCTACAGAGATGCTAACAACATAAATAAGTTGTAACAAGCGTATAAAAATTTCGACGCAGCTTGATGAGAACGTATGGCGTAGTGGTCAGAGCGCCTGATCGGTTTTCAGGATTTGGCGGGTTCGAGTCCCGCTACGTTCAAATTTTTATACGTTTTGTAAATAAGTATTTTTCTTCCCGAAGTGTGGATTAACACTTTAAAAATGTTTAAAAGAGAATTTACTTATTTCTTATATTTTAGCTGGATTCTTTTTTTTTTATTTTCTGTTCCACATTTTTTATATTTTATATGTTATTGGAAAGTGCCTATTGCTAAACAATTCTGCTACTTTTCCTTATTTTTATTTTTTTGTCGCGATGAGGTATAAAGCTGAAACTAATATCAAATATCCAGGTCTACGATCTTTTAGAGCACCGATAACAAAATATAAGTAAGTAAGTGAGAGCTCGGAATTCTCGCTGAATCAAAATTTACGTGGGAAGAACTGCGTTTGCCGTGCGCGTGTACCTACCGATGGACATGAAATAAATATCTAAACCTGAAATTTCTACTGCTATTATTATTAGTGCATAACAATGTAGTATAACTATATTAAAATAAGTTATGATTTGTTTAATAAATTCACCTAAATAAATATTAATACAATTGGAGCGGGCAAAGCCGCGTGGAGGCCGCCAGTTTTTTTGATAAAAAACAACAATTAAAAATATTTTACTCTTGCACAATAAGACTCTTTAAATCAGATTTTTGACGCATGTCAAACTAAGTTCAAACTATTTAAATTATACGAAGCTGCTATATTTTACGTATAAATATTATGGAGGTACATAATATAAATCATTCAAAAAAACATGAGAAACGAGTGACTAGTACGTATTCGGAAATTTATTTTGGAGATAGTAATAGTATAGACACAGCTTCCGAAACTTATGAAATTGAACCTTACAGATATGAATCACTGCACGAAAAAACGAAAGATCAATGGATTTCACCAAGTGACCTTCTAATAGGTAAAATACAGCTGAAACCTCCGTTCACATCAAAAATTACTAGAGGAAAAACGCACAAAGGTATATTAACTATTGGGAATATAGTCTTAGAAAATGAAAGAAATAATTTTTTAAAAATGTTAATAAAATTATTAAATAGTAACAATGCTTCATGGGAATATGTACTAAGTCATGAGCAACAAAAAGTCATCAAAAAAGTTAAAGATATTTATAAAAATATATTTAAAAATAAAAGTGAAATAATGAAAAGCGAACTTACAAATTTTTACGAAGAGTCTTTACAAGATTTGGGCAAGTATTTAAAAAATGAAATGCAAACAATGTTGCAAACAGCTCATTCAAGTACAATTTCTGACTTAAATAACCAAATACATCAGAAACTTAAAAAAGAAAAAACAAAATTAGATAATATATTGCGTAAGAATTATGTCAATGAGATAAAAAAAATAAAAAAATATTACATGCTCCTTTTCAATAATGAGCAAAAGAGATATAATAAATTGCTTAGGAAAGTGATAGCTGAAAGAAATGAAGCAATTGAAGTATTTTATAAACAATTTGAATCACAACAAATTACTAGCACAATGTATATTATGACTATGGAAAGAAAGAAATGCAGAGTGCAAAAAATGAGATTAGATAACATACATGCAGGAATATTAACAGAAAAGTTAAATGAAATTAAGAGAAGAATGGAAGACATAGCTTCATTGAAAAAGAAAGATGCGACAATCTCAAGTATAAACATTCAATGGCAAAATAATATCAAAAATATTCTGAATCTATTCTTAAAATTTATTAGTTTTTCTTTGAAATTATTACCAGATCAAACACGGTTCCTACTTGATTTAGAAACTATGATGACATTACAATTGCAGGAATTACAAAGAAATAAATTAAATACATCTATTTTAATTGATGATAAATCTGAGGCAAATATTATTAGATTTCAAAAAACTGATGAAAAAATACAGGATTGTGAAAATGGGCCTTTTGTTTTGTATGGTGATTTGTCAGATCCTATTCCTTATCAATATGGTAGTAGGGAAACTATGCCTTCAGATGTCGATTTAGCATATTTTAGAGTACAGAGACAATTCATTTATGCAAAATGCCATGGATTTGAAAACATAAAACAAATTTTAGAATCCCAGAAATGCCAATGTCATAAAATTCAAGAGTCTGAGAAAAATATAATTGAAACAACTGAAGAAACATTGACTTCGCCATCTTTAACGATGAAAAGTGAATCATCATTTGAAACACTCTTAGTAGATGAAGTTCCAAGACTTCAGGAATGTCCCATTAGAAAATGTAGCAAGTGGCTAGAGAGCCCTTCTTTTCCTCTGCTTTCTTCTTATGTAGACTATACTGAAGACAATTTTAGGAGAGTAACCGCGATACTCGAAGAAAAACCTTCACAAGACCCTATACCCAGTCTAATTAGCCCTAAAACTATAGCGTACCGTGAATTACCATTTTCTGCAACAAAAGAATCGCATCACACAATAGGTACTCAATGTTCAAGCCAAGACGACATGATATTTCCACACCCTATGTGTCCTTGTACGGAACAATTGTTCATAAGGCATGCTGAAACATCTAAAGTAAACGATATTAAGAACTTAGAGTCAAAACGTAAGCTATCATTAGAAAGAATAGTCAGAGAAAATCCAAATTTGCTTAAAATATTTACTGACGAATGTTTTGACTATAAATTGTAATTTTCCAAACTAAGTAAAAAAAATCCACCAAGTTTACCAAAAAATCGATTGAAAACTTAAAATTTATTTACGCCATTCCCATTTTAATTAAACAAAAACAATTAATCGTTTAGGCCTACATTTAATACATGGTTGTAATTAACATTTCCACATAACAAGTCAGTAATTTAGGCTTTTCAACCAGGTGAGAACGTTAACCGGTCCCGGAGATCACAAATTACGAGTACTTGCAGTGTCTTCGCGGTCTCAACTAAACTATATTCATTTGTTCTTGTTTGCTATAATGTATTTGTGAACGCCAGTTCCAATGTAGTACGTTCAAAATTTTGAGAAGAAGCTTTTACGAAATTGGTACAAGAAATAAAAAAAAAAATTGAATATTATGTCTTTTAGTTTTATTTCCGCAGCTTGATATTTTAAGTTATTAAAATTTAATATTGCATGAAATTTAATGAGAGCATAATTATGTAAGCCAGGTTTCTGAAGTATTTCACATTAACTAAGTGATTTATATCCCCTAGCGAATTTAAAAAACCTGATCAACAAAACTACTGGCGGCATAAGAAACATCATATTTATATATATCTAGCAAGTTTTATTTATAGCAATATTTTTAGTAATCATTTTCACCATCTTGATAAACCTAATCTTGCGATTAATAGCAAACATTTTATTATAATAAAAAATAGTAATAAAGTTAATTGGTGACAAGTAAAAATATTTGGCTCGTTCTATACGATCATATAAATTACACCCTTAGCTAAGAATAATGTAGGGACGGGTGTGAGCGAGTATATCGAGCGTTAAGGTAAATTTACACAAGCCGGTAACAACCTAACTTATTAAGTCGTCACGTGTCCCGACGCCGTGTTAACGCGGAGACGAGACTTATGACATTCCTCTCGCAACGTACGATTACATCTTTGAGATTAGTGCTGTGTTTTATGTAAATTAATTAAAGCATATAGTGAGGCTTTGAGGCCAGTTGTGGCGCATTGGCGCAAGCGTTTGACTGTAAACGTGTGTGGGTACAGGTTGTGGGTTCGATTTTCACTCGAAGAAATTAAATATTTAATATTTTTATTTCTTTCCTCTGATGTCGAGGCAAAGTGCGGCGTTGAGTTCCGCCACTCAGCCCGTAATGCGTCCAGAATTAGCCGGCAAGGGGGGATTTGATAAAAAAAACAATGTAGGGTTCATTCTTTATGTGTTTTTTTTATATATATTTTTAAGATGAACACATCTACTGCGTATAGCACAGAGTAGACAAAGATAACCTAGTTTTAAAACTTACAAATAAACTCCACTTACCGCTCAAATTTGAGAGAATGTTTGTTAAATAGCAGAACCCAACGAGCCAGCCTTTCTATTAACAGACCAGGAAAAAAAATATAATCGTACTAACATGAAGAAGATCGAGCTCATAACTATAGCTTCAAACTTACAAATTTTGAATACCTGCAATTCAGCAACACTAGTAACACTACGTTATTATATATAATACAATATTTATATATTTTATTATTTTTTAAAACTTTATTACACCAACATGATTAAACACAAAAAGAAAAAAAAACAGAAAGAAAAGCATTGGTATAAAGCCGGCCTTATCACCACAGGTGATCTCTCCAAGCAACCCCTACTATAAAAAGGTCAGAAAACACAGGATTTTAGGCTGGTGTACAAATGTTCACTAAGTATTTATAACAAACTTACTTGAAGGTTGCATGCTATAAATTACATAATAATTTACCAATAATACTTTACTTTACATAGAAATTTAATAAATATAAACTTACATAAACAATAGTGAGGCCGAAGTGTGACGGTAAACCGATTGGTTGTGGGTTCGATCCCCACTCCAGGAAACTACTTCGCTCTGGTGTCGAGGCAAAGGGCGGCGTTGAGCTCCGCCACTCGACACGTAATGCTCCCAGAATTCGGCGGAAAGTGAGGAACGGAGTATGTTAACACTAGGTTCCATCTGCCTACCCAACAATACTTACATACATAATTACTTACAACTTAGTTACATATATTTATATATATATATATATATATATATATATATATATATATATATATATATATATATATATATATATATAAGTTTCAAAAATCAAAGTCTATCGAATATAATAAAAGCTAGAAATAGGTTTCCTTCGAAGTAAAGCAGTGTTATGTTAACTTGACGTTTCGCCGTCCCATAATATTGTGTTAAGCAGGAGTCTCTGTGAAATCTGTCACAACTGTACTGTCTGAATAAACTTACTATGTCCAGTCGACAAGTTTTCATTCGTCTTTGCGTTTTTTTTTTAATATGTTTTTTGGGCCATTCGTGGCACAGGGGTATAAGTATAGGATTGTAATCGCTAGTTATGGGTTCAACTCCCCACTCGAGGAAATGAAATATTTGTGTTTATATTTTCATTTCTTCGTTCTGGTATCAAGGCAAAATTAACACGCAATGCCTCCAGAATTCGGAGGAAAATAGGGAACAGAGTGTATTAGCACTAGGTTTCCCCTGTCTACCCTGCTGTGTGCGAAATACAGCGTGAAGCTGAATATGGATTCAGTATTTTTTGTTATTAAAAATTAAAATAACGTAACATATAGATATATTTTCAATTTACATGTAAAGGAATAGTCAAATATATCGACCTTCGGCTTGATAATGGTATATTGTATACCTGATCTACCTTATGCGAAATACACAAGGAGTTTTCCAAGGGCATTTCTGTAATTAAAAGAACTTTATAATATGAGAGATTGTATGTATTAGCCAACTTAATATTCTGATCTAAAATTTTTTTTATACTTTTAAAATATTATTTCACACCTAATTCCACCAGTTCTATAATAATTATGATAGTTAGTTAATATAAAATATATGTACGTAAATATAATGTACACATCGTACACACCACAGACTTTTCAAAGCATAGTCGACGCATCACGTTTATTGATCAAACACCCTCAACTCTAACCAACCCACGTTTTGGGATGCTTTGGCCGCATATTTTCCTATTTGCTTTTATTGTCTTTTTAAGTTGGAATATCTTGCCAAGCCTCATACAAAGCACAAAGGGCTATATAAAAATATTTCTTTACTTTCGTAATATCCTACTATCTACATTTACCCATACGTATATTTGAATAGAACCTAATTGCAAATGCCTAATAATTATTTTTTCACGCAAAATTCATTATTTGCAACATTTTCTGTGGGAGTGTGTGAAATGAAATCCACTGCTGCAAAGTGCTTTGTATATTTCCACAATATAAAAAACAGTATACGTCCTGCTTGTATCGTAACCAACGTTTCCAGGTATTTCCGTACAGTTATTTACAATACGATCGGTTGTGTAGCAACGCCGAATAGATTTACGCGACGTTCGCACTGCATATCGGCATCGATGTTTTTTCACGGACATTTAATCTATATGGTTGAGTAAATAAAGTGATCAAAATAATTAAAAAAAGGAACTTTCCTTTATAACTAAAAAATTATGGATAAATTGAAGAATTTACGAAAAGCGAAAAAACCCCGTGAGATCTTAAAAGTGACTTCATCTAAGTACGAAGGAGCTAAAGTTGTTAAGGACAGTAAAATGTACTGGAACAATATATTGAATAGTTTTCCCGGTACGAGTGTAGGACCAGTGAGTAATATTTTATTATGATTATGATTTAGTATGATTTTATTTTATCATCTATTCGTTTTGTTTTATGCGTCACCTGTTCAATCACTTAGTTTTTCTATCTGATTGCTAATCGAAACGTACTCGTACCTAGTCGGGTGATATATATAGGTTTATTTTGTCTATGGTTGCAATGGTAAACATTAAATCATTTTTTTTTTGGATTCTGATACAGACGTTTCCGACGAATTCTCGAAGCATTGCGTGTTGATGGCGGAACTCAACGCTGCGGTTTGCCTCGTTCCCTGAGCGAGAAAATGAAAATTATGAAAATATTTCATTTCACCGAGTAGCAATCGAACATACAACCTATACGTTTACAGTCACACGCTTGTGCCTCTGCACCACCACGGCCTCAACCAACAATTAAATGAAATATTTTAAAATAATAAACTTTATATTTATTATTATTTAAATATATTTTTTTATATTATTTAATATATTATTATAGATACAAGAAAAAGAATTAAATCTTCTGCCAGAGATTCTCCCAAATCATCTTTACAAAAGAGTTTGCAATATATTAGACATCCACATGCCGTCAAAAGAGTTTAAGAAAATTAATGAAATTCAAGGTATTTAATAAACAAAAATAGAGTAATTTAAATTGCTGTATATAATTTTGTTAAGTTTCAAATACCTTTAGACTAATTATAACAGCAGGTTAATAAGAAAAGAAAGAGGGTATTAAAATATTTCTTTATAAACTTTTAGCAAAATTTCAAAATATTACTTGTTAAGTGGCTAATTTCATGACCTCGAAAATTAATTTAAGTATACTTATTTAGAAAACGTAATGTTTTCTAAATAAGTATTTTTCTTTCCTAAGTGTGGAATAATACTTAAAAAAATGTTTAAAAATAATTTAAGTATTATATGATTATTTGAGTGGAAAAGGAATCCAAAATCTTCAATTTATTACGTTATTATATTAGGTAAACCAGTTATTATGTTATTTTTACAGAACAAAGTCCACGTAAATTAGTAAAAGAATTGCTCTTTTCTCGCAGACAAATTGTTCATATCAATAGAGATTTGGATTCTGATACAGACGTTGAATTTGTCTCAAGGTGAGCTGTATGTGTTATATATTACACTTAAACCATTTATTCAGCTTCACGCTGTATCCCGCATATAACGGGGAGGCAGTAGGAACCTTGTGTCAATAAACTCCGTTCCCCATTTTTCGGCGAAATCTCGAGTGGCGAAACTCAACCCCGCACTTTGCCTCCACACCAGAGCGAAGTAATGAAAATATTAAATATTTCATTTTCTCGAGTGGGGATCGAACCCACAATCTCTCCCGTTTACAGTTACACTTGTGGCCCTACGCCACCGGTCTCAACCATTTTCTTTTTATTATTATTATAAAAAAAAGTTTTAATAGCACATTAATAAATTAGTTTGAATATAGAGCACATAAGTATGTGGATATTCAAATATTGAAATATATAAAGGTGAGCTAAGCACGTCAACATAACACGATATCACTGCGTCAGCGGTAGTACTATGTCCATTCCATTGTAAATTCTTCTTTACTGTAGTCTCGAGTATTCGCACTATACACCTGGGACAATGTCCGCTGTCCAGTTCACTATTACAGTCTTTTTTCATTACAGTTATTTTGAAGCATAATAAGTAATTACGTAGCGTAGACGCACAGTATTATATTTTTAATTTTATAAACGTAATATATATTTATATTATTTAAGTTAATATTATATATATTCTACCGGCAATAGCCATAATTTCGGTATGCTATACAATAAATACCTTCCCAATATATAGAATGCCAAAAAAATAGCAGTATATAAAATTTAAAATTAGTAAGGTACTCTATAAAATATCGAATGCGCTATATTTATAAATAAATTACATTTTAACCGAGAATTTGTTATAACATCTGTTCCGGCGTTTAGTAATTTATCTTATCGTGTGCTTGTATATTGCCTATCACTTTAATCAGTGATAAAAATCATACGATATCATAAACTGTAGCCTATTCTACTTCTTTTACTTGTATCATAACGTTAGAAAAATATATAACTGTATTTTTTTATTGTTATAATATGTTATATTTATTAATGTCGTGTGACGTCATATGACGTTTACTTTTTTTTTTTAATGTCCATATTATGTACAATATTTTATATATTGTAATATTTAGATAGTTGTGCTATTATCAATAATTTATCTATATTTATTTGGTAATTATAAATTAATATTATGAAATTGAATTTAAGTTATCAATTAAAAAAGAAAAACGTCTCAATAATATCACTTCTTCTTATATTTTATTATTTAATCATTAGTGATGAAGAAGGGGCTCCAAATATACATCAAGAGTTTTTGAAGAAACCAGAAAGGCAGCAAATCACGTGGTCCACACATTATCTAGAGCCAGAAAAAGAAAGCGAGAAAAGCTTAGTGAAAAAAGCCGATGATCTTACGGACAAAGTATATATGTATACAGGGTAGAAGTGTCAGCACCATTTTAAATGAAACCACATTTAACTACTTTATAAAAGGCTAATACAATTTTTTTTTCCAAAAATAAAAAAGTGATTTTTCAAACAAAATAAATAATAAAATTATTATTGTAATATAAAACACCATTTGTCAAGAACGACGCACGCACACATCAAACGCAAACTTATCAAAGTGAGACCGCCGCATACGCCTTATTCCGAAATCGAGTCGTAGACATTGGCGGCAAAGTTCAAAGTTGATTAACCTTTAGTAGTATTTTTATAGTAGTATGTGTTTACGTTATTGGTATCTATATGTAACTGCGTAACACGAAATACAGGTATGAATAAACATCGTGAAATGAAAAAATAATGCTACGTCTAAATTGTTGAGGTATCTTGATTGATTTCTTTAGGTATAGGTTTTAAATATTTTAATATGCTGTTCCTGTAGAAGGAGCGCTGACACTTCCATCCTGTATATACATTTTATCAGGCGTAATTAAATTTTATTATATAAGATTTTTTTGTTGAAACGTTATTTCCTACAATTTTTTATATTTTTTATACGACGTTTTGCATATTTTATACGTTTTCTAAAACAACTTTTAAATACATTACAAGTAACGCTTTTCCTTATAATATACTATTTCGTCGTTTACAGATAGCTCATAATTTTTGTGACTACATGAAACAGTTAGGTGGCGATCAACAATCTCAACTTTTTACTCCAAAAGCTATAAAAGAACTTTTTCAGGTAAAAAATATTTCAATAATGTAATAATAATGTTGACACACTTCTATACTAGGTGTAGGTATTATGTTAATTTCAAAATGTTTTTATATACAGATCGAATTTGACACTCATGTGGCAAGAAGTTTACAAGTGGTGCCCAAAGAAATGCCAACAGTAGAAGAACGAATTGCTAATGTAACAGAAAATCCTGAGGTTGTTTATTATTATTTTTTTAATATAACTTACACAATTAATAATTCAAAACAAAATAAAAACCTGCTATGTCCATTTGTTTTTATAATAATTAAAACTATAAATATTTTAGAAATCACGATATGCCGCTCTAGCTCGTGAAATATCGAAAGACATGGAAGCGGAACGTCAGAAAGACAATATATCTGCCTTTAATCGCAGTCTACCGAATAAGCAACAGTGGCGTGCTCCTCGAAACGACACCAAAAACTTGTGGCAATCAGCACGTCACGTACCACAGGATCTTGTAACGTTGAAAACTGTTTGGGAGGGTATTACCAACCTTAGGTAAAAGTATTACTCTTACTAAAACTTTATTATTTATATTAACCAAAAATATATCATCATCATTTGATTAGCGTTTCTTCGCTTTAAGTCAGCTCAGTCTCGATAGACCATAAAAAATCTCTATTTATAAAAAAAAAAAATTGATCGTAATAAAATCAAGTAAGTAATTATTCAATACGTTATATTTATAATGAATACTGGGATCTTCAGAAAAATGTAATTTTTAGCTTACGCTTTTTTCTTTATAGCAAAACTAATATCGAAACGCTCCAATTTTTTTTTTTAATTTTCGCTTTTCAATGGAATCTTTGACATTGCGTGTTTGAGATTAGAAGTCAAAACACTTTAAATAGAATTATTGGCACAAACAGAGATACAACCATCTTCATTATAGACAGAGAGATTCGCCCACTTCGCTACTAGGCCTCAATTTTTAAAGACTTTCTGGACGAAACTGCCGTCGTACATAAGATGTGCCAGTCTTAAATTTTTTTATACCCTATTAGTTTGACAACACAAAAAATTGAATTAAATGAAATGCATTCAAATTCGTCAAGTAGCTCTGAAGATGTTCGTATACAAACAGACACAATTGTGCAAAATCATTAATTAATACTCTATTACTTTTTGTGTCTATTTTTTTTTTATTATATTCAGTGTACAGAAACATTTTTAATTGTTCAATTATCGTAATAATAAAGGACATGAAATTTAAATTTTAAAATGTTATCTAAGAGCTTAAAAGTATAAGAAGAGTGTAGTTAATTTTTAGATCCATATCTATTCATATCTTCTTTAAAAAGTTGTCTATTTAATTATTTTATTCAAAATTATAAAGTATTTTTATAATATTATTACTTCAATAAAGATGCACTAATATTTTTCTTTTTTTTTGGTTTATTAGAAGTGTTAAGGAGTATTGTCGTTGGATGATAGAACACCCAGAATATCGAAGAGCTCCATATCTGAGAAGTCTCGGCATGTTCGACTCTGCATTACTAGACGCTAGGCTTACCTTCGAAGTTCAGCAACAACTATCACCCATGGTGTCTCCAACAGATATTCCAGCACCAATAGACCATATTCGCAGAAGACTATCGATATTAGCCGACAATGAATCTACAGGATGATTCATCCATTTTTTTTTATACGAAATATCAAATGTAATTGATCTGTTTGTGTAATAAAATTTCTACAATTTCAAAGCAACTTTATATAAAACTCTCTGATGGAACTATCGTCCTTGTTATTTACTCGAAATTGTTTATCTAGAAAACGATTATCGAAAAACTAATATTAAAATGTAATGATATTTATTGCCATTATTTTAAGTCAAACCTTAGAGTCAAATAATTTTATTTGAATAAAATTATTAAAAAAGTGACATATTTAAATTTTTGAACGTCAAATATTGTACCCCCAGTTCACTAAAGTTAATGTCTCAGATCTGTGGACAAACTGTGACAACCGGCGCAAGAAACTCAGCGAGAATATTTTAAATCAACTATTTACAAATTCTCTCTTATTACTGACAATGATACCTTTGAAACAGACTAGACCGAACTTTTCGTCCCCAAGGAGTTCATCATTTATAAAATGATTAATTTGATCATTACTTTTTAAACTCAAACATCCTTTCTCAACTTATTAAAATTTAATATAAAACATTGTGTAACCTATTACCTAATGTGGAAACTATTTTAAAAGCGTATAAGCTTTACGCCGTATCCCGCACAAAAACAGTATAGGCAGGCATATTGTTTTGATACTCCGTTCCCATTGAGACGCTTCCGTTCCCCACTTTCCGGAGACATTGCAGATCTCTCTACATAGGAAATCCAAATCCATATTTAAAATTATTATTTGTAGGTCCGCCGTGACGCAGGGCACAAGCGACTGTAAATGCGACAGGTTGCGCATATATATAAAGATGGAAACGTTTGCGCTCCTTTTACGGGAGCAGCATATAGGGTAAAATATTTCAAACACATACCTAAAAAATGTCAAGATTCGTCAACAGCTTAGACGTAGGATTATGGTGATTATTTCATTACTTTTATCAGTTAAGCATTTATACCACTGCCACTTTTCATTCTCAAAAAACATACTACAACGAGAAAGGGATATCTCTCGTTCTATTTTACCCAATTACCTATTTCTATAATATTGCGGATATCTACAACTCTATTTCGAATAAGGCATGTGCGGTGTTGCCGTTTTGATATCTTATTTTGTGTTTGCGTTATCTCTATATATAATAAGACAGTAAAAATATTTTGTCTGGACATTTAGTAATTTTGACTGAAATGGATAGAGGGACACTTAAAAAGAATAATAGAAAGCAAAAAGATTTTTTTTAATTTCTTGTCTGTCTGTCTGTCTGTCTGTCTGTCTGTCTGTCGACATATTTCTGTCCGCATTTTTCTCTGAAAGTACTGAACCGATTTACTTGAAAATTTCACCAATTGCTTTGTTTTAACTCAACTTAAGTACTAAAGTTGGTTCATCAAAATCGGTTCATTAAAAAAAAAGTTATCGTCATTTGAATGAACTCAAGGCATTACTTTGCCTGCGAATATTATATAGCAATCGCGCTGGTATCACCCTGGCTAAAGAATGACATTCGAAACGTCTGGGTTATATGACTGTTGATAAAAATATATATTTTTGAAGCACTATATAATATAACAAAATATATAAAGTAAGCAAAGTTGAATTGTTAGTGGAGATTACCTTCATAAATCATAACAGTTAAGTTTAAGTCGTAATTAATTCAACACAGAGATAAAGAACGATCTTGAAAGAAATATCAAGTAAATACAAAGATTTTTTGGTTGGTTCGTTCATATAATATATGTAACTAATTTAAAAACTGTACAGGAGTTAATATGCAATTATTACAGTTATTTTATAAAGAATATTATGAATCCTTCAAATCAATTATTTAACATTTAAGGCTATTTCTGAATGAGTAAATTAAATTATTCACTGACATCAGCACATTTAACAGAGTATATTATATAGGTAAAAAGAACATAAAGTTACAAAAATATATAAGTGTAATAAATAATTAGCTTTATGTATATTTCATAAATATCAAATATCAACAATGGTCGTATTTTTTTATTTAAAACAATCAAAAAATCTTTGACGATAATGTCGTAAAATAATCAAGAAAAAAGAAGAAAGAAAGAAGTCATTATAGTTGTCAATCAATTGTGCATATTAAATCAATAATTATGTATTTTAAACGGGCGAAGCCGTGGGCGAGCCGCTAGTTCTTAATAAATGGCGTTTTATTTTACAACGATAATTTTATTAATTATTTTGTTTAAAAAATGTATTTTTTCATTTTTGGCAAAATTTCTTTCCTTTTAGTTGTATTAGATTTTTATAGAGTATTATAGAGG
The DNA here is from genome assembly GCA_013421005.1 of Heliconius erato x Heliconius himera. Classification (NCBI taxonomy): domain Eukaryota; kingdom Metazoa; phylum Arthropoda; class Insecta; order Lepidoptera; family Nymphalidae; genus Heliconius; species Heliconius erato x Heliconius himera. The sequence goes on along the minus strand of JAATLQ010027566.1, from coordinate 117,557 downwards.
AGAATAGTTAAAACTGTGCTGTCATTTAAAGTGGTGAAGACAAAAACACACAGTTAACTCTGATTACTAATATTTTTTTTATTTTTTAATATATGATGCATATGTAATCGTGTCAGTTCAATCATATCTGATTACACACAGTTGTTATCAGCTATTTCTATATTTATTATGCATTGTGGCTCCATTCTGTTTATATAAATCACTCCAAGAACAACTGCCTTACACTACTACTCTTCAAGTGAAATGAAAAAGTGAAAACTTATAAATATGCTTCATAAAAATTTGTTATGTTTTTGCATTGATGTGATAAATAATCTATGAAGTCTTTATATTTTAAAAAATATATAAAACTCTTCCGACACTCTAAACAGAAGATAAAAATCAAGTACTTATTTGAAATCTCACATAATTTTATTTAGTACCTACTCCTGTTTGTAGCATAAAGATAACGATTGGCGCGTTTTATTGTACATGGATTATGTGTACGTAGATATATATTTACTTGCTCTATAATTTATTTGTAGGTGCAAATTGGAACACTTGACATCACATAAAACAGCAGGAAAATAATAAAAAAAACTCATTTTACATAAATTATTGGTTGAAGTCAACATGACGCAAAGTGACGGTGATAGTGATAAAAAAGCAAACTTTGAAGATGTTTTAAACAGTGCAATAGGACAGTTTGGAAAATATCAATTGTTAAATATATTATTTATTGCAATTCCTGCTGCTGCTTCGGGTTTCATGGCTGGAGACTACATATTTACAGCAGGAAAACTTCCGTATCGCTGTGCTGTACCAATTTGTGACGAGGATCCTCCAGAGTACGCACCTGCATGGATATTAAATGCTATTCCAAGAACATCCACCGGATTTGATGATTGTTCCCGTTACGCAATCTTATCAAATACAACATTATTAGTAAATAACAACTGCCCAGCTGATCTGTTTGATACAAGTACGATTATTCCATGTGAAGGATATGTGTACGATAGAACGAATACAGTAGTTTACGATTTTGGCTTAGAATGCCAGGAGTGGCTGAGAGCTCTAGCGGGGACGTTAAACAGTCTAGGTGCTATGGTTGCCCTTCCTCTTGCAGGCTATATATCCGATCATTTTGGACGTCGTATTTCTATTGTATTTTTCGCATTTAACGTCGCTTTAATAGGATCATTAAAATCTTTTTCTATTAACTATGCCATGTATGTGACTTTACAATTGTTGCATACAGCATTAGGAGGTGGGCTATATAGTGCTGCATATATATTGGCAACTGAATTAGTTGGTGCAAAATTTCGAGTTCCAACAAGCGCTACAATGTCGTCTATGTTTGCTTTAGGCCAAGCTTTATTAGGAGCGATTGCGTCTGTTGTACCTGAATGGCGAAAACTATCGCTAACATTATTTGTACCCATTTTTTTATTACTTTCTTATTATTGGATCGTAACAGAAAGTCACCGATGGTTGCTAAGCAAGAACAAAAATATTAAAGCTAAAAATGTCTTAGAACATGCCGCTAGATTAAATGGGCGAAGCATATCTGACACCGTAATGAATTTTCTACTCACTGCAATCCCTCAGACTAGCAAGGACACAAAGGAAAACAGCACATTTTTATTCTTTCGCGTCTTAAAATCTCCTGTTATGTTACGTAGATGTTGTACTACTCCCGTATATTGGATAGCAACGACATTCATCTACTATGGTTTATCCATCAATTCAGTTAGCTTATCTGGAAATATTTATTTAAATTATATTCTGACAAGTCTTATTGAAATACCAGGTTACTGGACTGCTTACTTAGTATTGGATAAAATAGGACGGAAGATCACTCTCTTTTCAGGATACATGTTATGTTCCGTTTGTTGCCTTGCATTTTCCTTTACCCCCAAAAGTATGTACGGGCTATCTTTATTCCTTTATTTAACAGGTAAGTTTAGTACAGGAGTTATCTTTACATCTCTATACCTCTTTACTTCAGAATTGTATCCCACGAGACATCGGCATTCATTTTTAGGATTTTCTTCAATGTTGGGACGTATTGGTTCAGTTGTGTCACCCCTGACCCCTCCACTAATGGTTTATTGGTCAGGTATACCATCTATGCTTTTTGCAACAATGGCTGCCATAGCTGGTTTTCTAATATTAACCCAACCTGAGACTCGCGGACTAAAAGTACCAGATACTTTTGAAGACGCTGAACAAATTGGAAAACAAATGAAAAATTAAATTTAATACTGATCATACTTTTAAGTAACGCTTAAAGCAAGCACAGAGTTTTATGTCTACAAAAAAATATTTAATAATAAATAAATAATTTTTATATATACATTTATTAAGAAAATAAATAGTTTTATCATTTGCCCCATATTTCAAAGTACCAAAGTTGAGACCAGTCGTGGCACAGTGGCACAAAGTGTGACTGTAGAATCGAATAAATTTATATTTTTTCGCTCTGGTGTCGAGGCAAAGCGTGGCATTGACCACTCAAAACGCAATGCCACCAGAATTCGGCAGAAAGTGGCGAACGAAGTGTCTTAACACTAGCGCGTTGCCTCTCTGCGTGCCCTGCTGTATGTGGGGTACAGCGTGAAGCAAGCAGCGCGTTTTTTTTTATCTCAAAGTAATTGCCTATTGCAGCTTTTAAAAAAAATAATATTGAAAGATTTTTAAAGTATTATTCCAAACTTATAAAATTTTCATAGCGCTTGGACGGTTTTCATAGAGGCGCGGGTTCAAATCCTGCTACGTTCAATTTTTTATACGTTTTCTTAATAAGTACGCTGAAACTTTTCTAGCTGTCATTCTTCTTATCATCACAAGATTGTTAAAAGATATTGTTTAATTTTTTATTTATTTAGAATATTTTCAATATTTTGTAATAAGCTTTCAATACCATTGTATGAAATTACAAAAATTAAGATAATTTAATAATAGATAATCTACTGTAAAACTGAACACACAAACACATAGAAATAGACACAATGACAAAAATAGCATTAGCAAAAAATAAATATAACAAAAAATACAATTTTATATATACATTATTATTTCTACGTATACTAAACTTGGTTAAGTTTTTTTTTATTTTGAGTTCATTAAAGAGTTAACTAAATATTACATTGTTAACGCCATCTATAAAAGCTGTACAATATTGCTTGATATAACTTTGCTATTGTTCGCCCTGTGTAACGTAAAGGATTTAAGGCTGTCATCTGGTAGAATTTATGTGAAACTTTATATAAATTTGAATAATTTAAAGAAAATATAAATACGCTAAAATAAAAATATACTATCACAATAAAACATAAGAAATTAGTGGTGTCACTACTACAATAAAAATTGTGATGTGATGATAATCAATGAATATTATAGAATAGAGTTTTGTATCAATCATTGAGTCGAAGCGAAGCTCTTACTGGTCAGAAATGTGTTTCGTTGTAATGCTACTTCCTAGACCGTTACACCTGTGGACGACACGGTGATCCCAGCGAAATAGTTTTTTGATAATTGTAATTGTAGTTTTTGAGCAAATGGTCAAAATGTGTCCCATAGAGATAGCTGTTGAATGTTTTGAAAATAACGCGCATAGATTAAACTTTGACTAACCTAACCCAGCGTGTGCGGACAAAACAGAAAATTTCGCAAAATTTTGCGCAACATAGCTTCGATCAGCTCCACCTGCCGTGCACAGCGTATGGCGGATTCTAGTTATAATTTTAAAAATAATTTTCTCTTGCCCAAAAAGACTTGTATAAAATTGCTGTTTTATTTGAGTTTAGCTTTTAGTATTTTTTATTTCATGTTCTATATCTTTGATGAATTTAAGGTAATGTTTAAAAAAGAGATGGAGGTGGTTCTATTTAATATTTGTGCTGTTGCATATATTAGTTATTGTGCTGCCATCTACATTATTCTCATAACTTCAGGAGCTATTGCAAAACAGAAATCAGTTCAAGTTTCTCATGATAGATGGCAATCATAAAAATATAATAATGAATATTTTATGAAAAATAAAGAAACTTCACGTTTTTACCACATAACAAGGTAGGCAGAGAGAAATGGTAGTGTATTAATTCCTTAAGTAATATAATAGAATAATAAATATATAATAAAGTAATAAGTATTCTATTTTATAAATCAATTATTTTACAATTTAATATAAAAATACCTCACTTATTAACAAGTTTCATTATCAATATATTCATATATGAAAAAAATTATAAGCTAGAAGATTTATTTTATGAGATATTAAAAAGTGTAAATTTGACAATGTGTCAATTAAAAAGTTTAGAAGAATAAATATAATATCTACTACGTTTTTGAGATATTTTGCAGTTTTTCTAATAACTATTTTTAAAAACATGTCCTGTGGAAAACGGCCGTTAGTTAAGAAGTGGGAGAAACATAAAGAATTACGTGTAATTAAACCATCTCGGTACGAACAAAATGAAGCATCCGTCAAAGTTCACTGGAAAAATGTCATTCGAGACTTGGAACTATCTTATAAAGACGAAAAAGTAGATATAACATGTATTTTATTATGAACACTTAGTGTAATATAGTAGTAAAAGTGATTAAACGATTGATATCCTTGTCGGTGTGGAGAGTGAATTGGTTCTCTTTTAACACACTTCTTTCCAATCTTGTAAATCTCTTTATTGTCAATTGAATCTGCCGAACATCTAAGTTAATATTTAATAAGACACGACAAGTGCTCGAACAATTGTAATATTTTAATATCTAATGGAATATGGAATGTTCTACAAATCATTTCTATTTTCATCTTTTAGTTTTGGAAATCACAATCTGAAACTATTCGTGGGCTAGTTGGGCCGAAAATATTTAAAAGAATTACAAAAATTTTTGACTTAACCTTGGATAAGCAATTTTACGAGCCACAATCAGAAGTTTCAGTTGTTCCTTCAGAACAATTTTACCAAATATCATCTTTTACTGAGGTAATGCTATTACGTTATTTACATTATAAAACTAAAGACTCGCTCAAGGCTTCGCCCGCCTGAACTACACAATTATTTATTTACTAATCTAAATAACTTTCTTGTTCTAATAACATTTCACTACAATTTCAGCCTATTCAATAAAACAATCATTTAGAAAATATTTTATATGAATATTTTTTTTTATTTATAAGATTACCATTAAAATTACCATTACCATTAAAATAAAACGAACAGTATATGTCAAGGGAAGTTTTCCAAAATACAAAAGTGCAAGCTGCATTCAAATTAGTTAAGCCGTTTCTAAGATTAGCATCAACAAACGCAGAGAGAATCAGACAAACTGATAAAAAGACAAAAATTTTAAAAATCATTGTTTTGGGTTTTATTACATTTTGAAATGCACCAAACAATATTTTTTCTCGTATATCTTCATCATATGTACCGACACCGATGTGTGACGATTTTATTATAAGTATGGATGGGTTGCTTTTTTTCGAAATAATTGAATATTTTTATCGAAATTACGAAAATTCAATCCTAAAGGCTTCATAATTTTAACTTTAGAAATCTTAGGTGCGCCGCAAACATACATTATATATTAAAACAGGAACGTAATTCCGTGTACTTATTAAATAAATAATTCAGCAGTTTAAGCGAGCGAAGGTGCGAGCAGGTAATAATAATTTAGATATAAGAAACTGACAATACCACAGTTACATTATAATTTAAGGGCCAAGTACGACCATCATTTTCAATGAGTGATTACGATCCATCTTTATATGAAGATATAGATGAAGAGGAGTTAGAAGAACAATCTGAAATTTGGAATATATCAACATCATCTTCGGATTTGAAAAGGACGACCAGATCTAAATCTTTAGTCAGATCTAAAATTCTCAGTAGTACAAAATCATTTTCAAAATATTTATCTAAAAAATCATATAGTAGACAATCTAGAACTCTTAAAGGTGTTTCTAGTATTGCCGAGCCTGCTTCAACTTTAGATGATTTGGAAGTACAAATGAGCACTAAACAGAAAACGTAGATAAGTTTTACTTTTTGTAATATTTTTGTACAAAATTATTTTCACTTTAACACAAAAATTATTCATTTATAACTAAAGTTTTACTATTACACTAAAAAATATTCTGCTCGAAAACCCAATTTGTTGAATTGAGATTATTAACAACATACTTATTATATTTTATGTTGATAGTCGTAGGCGATTTACGAATCAAAAAATGAAGAGGAATCCCCACTTTGACATGTTATATTGTAGTAAATCAGAAACGGACATGATAAAATGGAATTCTAAATACAAGCAGAAAGTTTTTGAAGTATCTGCATCTGATGAGTTTAGTAAAAAGATCGAGATTATAACAAAAAAGGTTAATTTATTTATTATTATCAAGAATATTAATAGGATCTATTTAAAAACTAATAATTACCTACACATAGGATAAAATATACACTTTGCTATTTTTAATTAAAAAAAATTAAAAATCAAATTAAATCAA
>JAATLQ010027566.1:80775-110970 GCA_013421005.1 Heliconius erato x Heliconius himera | reverse complement strand
GCAGGGTAGGCAGAGGGAACCTAGTGTTAAGACACTCCGTTCCCCACTTTCTGCCGGATTCTGGAGGCATTGCGTGTTGAGTGGCAGAACTCAACGCCGCGCTTAACCTCGACACCAGAGCGAAGAAATGGAAATATAAATTTAAGTAAATATTTCATCTCCTCGAGTGGGGATCGAACCCACAACCAGTCGGTTTTGCAGTCACACCTCGTGCCGCTGCGCCACGACCGGCCTCTATTTTTAATTATATTGTAGTAAATGTAATATTGTGTTTTTGATTTTATAAAAATATCTCTAAGATGGCTATAATTTTTACAATGCTACTAGATAGCGAAAGAGTTTTATGATTGGTGGGTCAGCTTAGGAAATGTGGAATTCAAGAGTGAAATAAAACGATCAGAAGATATTGAAGACTTATTTCAAGTATGTTGTTTTTTCATCTGTTATATTTTTTTATAATTGAATCTTAACAATTACAGTACATCGTAGATATCATATTTATTGAAATGACTAGTTAGAGAGGTAGAGGGAGACCTCGGTTGACCCTCGAAAACACAGTATCAAAGATATAGTAGGAAGGACACGTAAAAAGCATGAGGGCATGTATGGAGAGGTTGATGACAGTGTACGAGGCAAAAGAGGTATGTAGAGACCGTAGCGTTTGGCGCTCCGTTCTCTATGAATACCCCGCTAGGGATACAGCGTGAAGTTAACTTACTATGATTAATAGTTTTACCAGAACTAGCAATTACTGAAAGATTACATAATAATATTTTTCAGGTTTGGTTTGATGAGCATGCTTCTCGAGGTCTAGTTTTACATCCTAAAATGCTTACTTGCGTTTTAAAAAGCATTGCAAATTATGTTGATGTCAAAAAGGTAACTAATATTCAAATTTTGCTCACACAAATATTTAAATAAATGAAAAATTAAATAAATTTTACTTTTATACATTTATGTACATTTTATAGACATCTTGTCCTGAAGCACTCAAACGGCAGATTGCGTTTGATATTCACGCAGAAACTAGTCCATTGCATTCTAAAGCATTTGGAACATGCCTTCCACAACATATGAAACACATACCACCTAAAAATAATACAGAAGCAATATGGCATTGCGTCAAAATACCCGAAGATTTAAAATCAATGTCTTGCGTGTGGGATGACATTCAGCACCTTACGTGAGTAACCTATGCATACCTATTACATTAATATTATTATACCATATTACAATAATGAGGCCAGTCGTGGCGCAGCGGCACGAAGTGTGACTGTAAAACCGACTGGTTGTAGGTTCGATCCCCACTCAAGGAGATGAAATTTTACTTAAATTTATATTTCCATTTCTTCGCTCTGGTGTCGAGGCTAAGCGCGGCGTTGAGTTCTGCCTGAGTGTCTTAACAGTAGGTTCCCTCTGCCTACCCTGCTGTGTGCGGGATACAGTGTGAAGCTGATTATTTTTCTTTTATTACAATAATAAAATAATATGAGATTTGAGAATTATGAGATGCAATAAAAAATAGTTATAAATATTAAATTAGTATATATAATTATTACAAAACAAACAATACTTTTTAAAATGTCCAAGAAGAATTATTATACAATTAATTCATTTTATTTCTACATTTTAATAATATGTTTAGGTGTCTGACTATACGCACACAACACTATACGATAATTTCCCAAGCAATGACTCTATAATCGTTAAATAATAATGTAGAGTCATTCGTAAACACTATAATAGCCAACAATATCCTTGTTTTTGAGATTTGGACTTTAGAAGTACTACATACATAAAGATATCGTTACCATTTCGTTATTTTAACCGCACCGATGTTTTATTACTGCTACCGTACTTATTCTTCGCTCAGTCCCATAACATTGAACTACCTGTGAATACTCGGTGTATACTCATTTTCAAAATAAATATAATTATTATGTACAATAGAAACTCAATTAACCAGACTATTGTTGTATTGGCTTTCGGATAATCGAATGTATTAGGCAATTTGTGCATACAAGTATATAGCACATAGTCTTGTGTTTATTAAAAACGAAAAATATATATGAACGACAATCAATGTTTATTAAGAAATTATTGAGAGATACATTTTTCAACATACAATATAGTGTATATTGTATGTTGAAAAAGGCATTTCTCTTTTTACGTATGTATTTAATATAATTGGTCGCCGTTGGTAGTTCGAATAATCGCGATACCTGAGTCCATAAATGAGGGACCGTTCCCTATCATATCGATTATCCATTTTATAGTTTTTTTTAATTGGTTATTTATTCATGTGAATCTTGATTCTCATTAAAAATAACTGTAACAGCTAAACATTTAATATTTTAGATCAACGAAATCTTTCCACGAATGGCTGCAAAAGAGACCACACTTAGCCATGCCACCGTATTTAAAATCTCTTGAAGCTCCGGGAGAAAAGAAGCAACCTTTTGTTGTGCCATCTGATTATGTTGTTAAAATGAAACCATCTTCTTCTGCACAAGAATTGGCATTACCTATTTCAGAATTTTCACTAGAGCTGAAGGAAGTGCTTAGTAAACTTTTAAATGAATAAATTTTCTTGTTTGTTACTACTACTTGATGTACTTAATGAGGTTCTAACCCAATGAATTATTAATTAATCAATTTGATTTGGTAATTCATAGTCGGCGTTAATTATTAATCCTGAAAAAAAAAATGATTTTTTATATAAATTTTTAAAGGCGATTTAAGAGCTTAAATAGCTATTTGTCTATTAAAAATAACCAAGGATTCGAACTACTTACTCAATAATATTCATAAATGCCCCCAATAATAAATACTTTTTCTCAAATTTGTGTTACAATTTTATTATATTCATAAATGCCCCCAATAATAAATACTTTTTCTCAAATTTGTGTTACAATTTTATTATTACTATAGAAATTACATTAATTGTTCAGTTGAGTATTTTTAAATTCAATAATTCTTATAGAAATTACGATAATGTAGTAAAAAATCATATTAGAATATTACAGATTTAAGTAATAAAAAATTATTGTCAATCAATTCTGTTTATTAAATCAATAATAATGTGCGCGGGCGGGCCGCTAGTATATAGATATTACCATATCTATACACGGTAATATCGTATATAGTTAATAGATATTTTATTATTCTACAAATAAATTAAAATAGTATCATTAACTTTTTCACTTATTAATTATTAATTATTAATAATCATTGTATTCCATTAATACGTGACCGTATTTTCCATGATTATTTGTTAATTGTATATTATCTGTAGTTGTAATTGAACCACTAATTTGTGAACAATAACGGTGATGGACATCAACTTCAACTATTATTTTATCAGTAGAATACTTTGAATCTGAAATAAAACATAACTTCCCCCAAAAGTAACGTGCAATACTTATAAAATTGACAATCGACAAACTAATAACCATTGTCCAATTATTAACAAGCATGGCGCCGTGACAGTCTAAAGTGACCGAAAATGTGTCAATTTAGAGTGACGGTTTTGCTTTAACACTGTTATGAGATTTCTTGCATACGCTTTGCCGATAAAGAAGTTTCATTTCAAAAATAAATAAAATTGTTGCTTAATATTCGGTAACTTTAACTATACATGTATAGTATGCTTATCGTGTCTATTGCAAACGCATATTCTTCCTACATTTATCAATGTGACTCAAACGATTTCTACAAACTCGTTTAATAGTTTATTGTCATATTGTGTGACTTAAGAGTTATGGCTCTTACCTTACTATCTACATCCACCGACGTTGTCATTTCCTTAATATAACTTTACTTTTTCGAATTATCAAATACTAAATTTCAATTCTCCATCTTCCGAGGTTTTGATAGTAAAATGAAAAAATCCATTTTTCTCATTCTTCTATAATCTCCAAAATCTTCTTGGAGCATTTTTAACGAAATCTACGTGCCAAAGCGCAGCTTTGTTTGTCTGATTGTTTTGGTGGTGCGTTTTCTGTCAGTCAATAACGGAAAAGTTTTACATATAAATATGTACATATACTTGTATATATACGCGTATTACATTTGTTTCAATTCATGTGATAGTCATATTAAATGTTACATCAATATTGTTATTCATTTATGAAACAAATATAAAACCATATTTAATAAATTATATTTATTTACCATTGGACTATATTACAATATTTATCCAATTGCGTTAAAATTTACGGAATAGTTTAAATGAAACGGAAACTTTCTAATATCAATTAATACAATAACAGCTGATCCAGAAAATCACTACTTCATTTTATATGTATGTATGTATAAAGTAGTAAAATGATTATACCATAGGTAAATAAGGGAAGGTGTTCTAGTATAACGGGGATCTTTAGGGAAATAAATTTAAGTACAAGGTCATCCACACGTGGAATGCTCTAACCTTTGAGCCGGCACATCACAATACCTCAGCACTCTCAGATTAACAGAAGGGCAGTCCAACTTGTAAACGTTCCAGAATTAACTAATGATTTGGATCGCTTGGATGGATGGATAACATCGTTAGAACGACAGCCATTTCTGTATATTTTACCGGCTGTGTGTTTGGAGGAATTGGCCGTTCGTATTCTTCCATCTGAATTCTGCATCCGTACTTCATGCCACAACCTAGCATGCACTACAACTACCGGGTAGTTGAACTCACATCTTTCATTTAAAATATGATTGATTTTAATCGATTAAGAATCTAAACCTTATTTTTTCATTTTTCTCCACTTCCAGATTGTCAATTAATTTATTATTTACTATTCTAAAAATAAAAAAAAATTTTTAGACCACATCTCAATTCTTTACGTTTTGGCCCAAAAGTTTCAGTCTCCTTTGCGTAGTGAGTGGCGAAACTCAACGCGGCATATTATAATATTACTTATATCCACTAAATATTATTAGTTCAATATCAGTCTTTTATAAGGAAATGTTAGTAATGGCGCCAATTATAATCACTTTAGTTGCTTACTAAAACTTAACCTCTTATTTCACCCTTTCTTACTTTGAAATCAGAAGTACATACTTTGAGTCATTGTCAGTATAATTCTCCGATTTGATCGAAGGTGTAACATGATAATAAAATTGTGGTTAGTCCCCGTATCACTGATAGCCCAATGCGATCTTTTATCAAGATAACAGGCTGAATAAAACTACGCCACGTCTAAACTATATTTCTTTACTGATTGCAAATTTTAATGACTATAGGTCTAGTTTATTTAGTTGCAATAAGACATCGCTGCAATTGTTAGTAATATATTTTTATAATATTTATAATAAAATTACCAAATATTCTTATTTTAAAATTTACTTTCAACATATTTATTTTTTTCATAATTAATTGTAACTAATTGTAAACAAAAACAGGTTAGGTGCGAGTCTGTCCCGCCTACCGAGGTTTTCGTATCAATCGAACTTATAAAAATTGAGTTTGCGGGCATATGCACTCATTTTGTTAATAACTTACAAAGATAAATTTGTAATTTTTTTTTCATTGAAATACTTAGAAATTTTCACTTTTCAGATTTTTCCCTTTATAATAAGCATATAGCATAAACTCCGACTTTGTGCCAAATTTCATAACTATAAGTCTATAGGAAGTACCATATAGGTTTTGATTACGTGGGGAGTTTCATACAAAATGCAGCAAAATCGATGTTTGAATGCTCGTATCTTTTGATTGCGTTTATTTAGAAGCTTTATTTTTTCTGTTTCTAGGGATACCATAGACCTGAACATGTGATAATAATTTCAGCTTGATACTTCCTTTTTGATCCAGAGATAAATGGTCATGACAGACGGACAGACAACAAAGGGTCCTCCTATAAGGGTTCCGTTTTTACCGTTTGAAGTATGGAACCCTAAGAATAGACAAACTTTTATATACGAGTACTAGCAAAATTAATATAGGAAACAGTGCAGCAACGTGTACCTAGTCATAGGGTAATTACATTTTTATAATTGATATATTTGTGTATCTCAAACGATAACAGAAGATAACCGAAATTATTTATTTTCTTTAATTCCTTGCGATCAGAATCGCACATTTGATTGTTTATACAAAGGACACATACGTATTATAAATATGATTAGATAAATAATATATTTTTTTAATAAATATACATATATTGAATATAAATAATTAGTGAAATGACGGAACAAAATACATCAAGGAAGGAAATGCTTGAGGAGATCGTGAACAGGAAGAACCTTGGTGACAAAAAGTTTCATTCTGAAACATCGTTGCAGAAGTTCGGAGAAGAAGGAGAAAATGAAATTGAAAACGAGTCGCGTAGTGATGAAAATGACCCTGGGGTGTGTATTTTTTTTGGCTCTTATTATTTTATTTATATTATAATATAATATATACCTACACAATAATGCTTATGCTAGTAAGTTACAAATAAAAAAGTTATACTGGCGCATATTTAAGACGTCTCAAGTTAACAAGCTGCATTTTATGTTTTGTAAATTTCAATATGCCAGTCGTGGCGCAGGGGCACAAGTGTGAGAGAGTAACGCAGACAGGTTGTAGGTTGGATTCCTACTCGAGGGAATGAATTATAATTTATGAATATTTCCATTTCTTCGCTGTGGTACCAAAAATATACATGAGATTTTAATTGTTACAATCCAAATCGCTATACTTACACTATATCAACATAGAAAATAACACGGCTTGGTAGCATAAACCACTTTTCTGAACGGATAGGTAGACCTGCCGTCGCTTTTCTCTTTTAAGTTTATCTAGACTAGAATATTCGGTGTGCAGCTCGCAGTCCAATCCAATAACATGACAAAATTTACGTTTGGGATTTTGCACAGTAAAGCCCACCATTTAAAAGAGAACCTGTTTTATGTAGAATCGATCATTGTTTTTATTGAACTTTATTACGCTATTTTTTTAAAACTTTAACACTACAGAATATTGTTATAGCATTTAGGTTTGGCATACACTAAGGAATTATATTGTCTATATTACACTTGCACAATAAGACGAAAACTGACTATCAAGTTGTATAATAATAAATAAATTGTAAGTGCTTTACAATAGACAAGGAATGACTGATTATTCAAATTCTTGAATGTTAATGGATATACAAGTGGTACTCAAGCTTAGACGTATATATGCACTAAAATAGAATTTTAATCATTCATTTCCTTATTACAAATATATCATAAGGGAAAAATATTAAAGAATATAATTAACTCTATATATATTTTCAATTTAACTATAAAAGTAATAGTGATTGATATACATAAAAATGTACCAAATTCAGGTTCACAATTCATCAGTTAAAACTGTGTCAGTGTCTCCGGAAACGGATATACCAATTCGTCGGCGGACGATGTCCCAACCAGGTCCTGTCTCGGGAAGTATGATGACCGCCACGGCGGGACGCCGCCGCCGCCCGCCGCGCAGCGTTATGTATGCAGACCTCGAGAGTGCCGTAAGTATTATGTCATTTATATTAACCACACGTACTGTTAAATATTTTTATTTCTATTCAATTATTTTTTAATGTCACTTACTGTAATTAAAATGAATTTCTTGAGTTTTGTAAGAGATTTTACATCTCTTATATTACCTGAAGCCAGTCGTGGCGCAGGGACACAAAGTGTGACTGTAAAATCGTTTGCTTATAGGTTCGATCCCCACTCAAGGAAATGAAATATTTATTCACATTTATATTTTCATTTTTTCACTCTGATTTCGATGCAAAGCGCGGCGTTGAATTCCGACACTCAACATGCAATGCTTCCAGAACTCTGCGGATAGTGGGGAACGGAGTGTGTTAACACTAAGTTCTCTCTGCCTACCCTGCTGTATGCGGGCTAAAGTGTGAAGCTGATTTAATTTATATTACCTGTTACATATTAAATTGTAAGCCTCAAAACAATAAAAATTTTGTATATTGTACCTTAATTTAGCTATGTTGGAAAGAAACATTATATATTAGGAATTTATTAATGTATATATAGGAAATCATTGGGTAACATTTGAGATAAGGTTTAAGTATTAAACGTTTTCTTCATAGTTGGGTGCTGCACTAAATCGTAAGTGTGACTCACACAATCACACAAAGTTCAGTCACGATATTAATTGCTTATGTAAATTAAATTTTCCTCCTAACTCCTATAATTTGAAAAAAATATTTAAGTAATAAAATTTGAAAATAGACGATATAGAAATGGATTATATTCTTAAAACGGATTTATGTCTGATAAAAGCTATTGATAAAATTTTTCCAAGTGTAATTAAGACAATTTACGTATCAATTATTCAAATTAAAATATTATCTTTTGAGCTATTTTTTTATATTTTTTTAAGAGGATAACGAAGTGTCTTAACACTAGATTATATCAGGCTACCCTTCTATATGGGAGACAAAGCATGAGACAAAAAATAGTATACAACATTCCATTTAAATTTAATTATGGACTTATGTTTAAACGAGGACTAAAATTAGTATTTAAGTACCTATGTTAAAAGGAAAAAATCGTTAAATAAAGAAAGAAATCTTTACCTTGTTTTGTGCTTACTTAATTTTAATGTCATATTTTAAGAATATTAATATTATTTCATAATTTAATATTTATATTTACGTAATATTATATCAGTCGCATAATATTAGGTTATAAATATAAATTACATTAGTAATATACTAGTTCTTACATGCGGCTCTGTCCACATGGTCCAATGGAAATAACTTTACCAGACATCCCGTTTCCCGCTTTTGTGTCCCGTTGTCCCCAAAGATGGTGTCGAGACGTAAAAATGTCAAATATTACGAAATGGCAAGAAAATTTGGTCGGTCGAATCGCGTTTCGTTGAAATTCGGTGGGTGATTTTCAGTATTGTAATCGAATATATTTTATGTAGTATGTATGCCAGTATACCTGCTGCTAACGCGTCAGCAGGAAGTATGCTATCTGCTGCTGGCCACTCCTAAAATGAGAAACAAAAACTTACTTAAACGAAAGCATTTAAAAAAGACACAAAAGTATGGTACGACAAAACAATGAAAGTGAACTATCATATTCTATATGAAATATTCAAATGTTACTTTTTCGGTGAGAATGTTGTACATAATAGTAAAACAAATTTAAAAAAAACTATTTAACGACATAAACCGATGTCTCGTTTTGAACGGAAAAGAACGTCACGTTATGTATGACATATGACATATTCTTAGAGCCTGGTAACTTAGAGCGCAGGTATAACAAAATACATACATTATTAATATACACTTAAACAACACGATTATTTTGAAGCTACAGACACTTTCAAAAACGGTCAAATATCACCTTGCAATTTTCCATTATATACATTGTCACATAATACCGCGTTGTGGCTTATTTATAAGAGCTGACTTCACATCCAGAACAGTACCAAATTGTCATCGATGTCTCTTTGGGGTCTTAATATTGCTGTCTGTTACGGAGTGTCGTGCCTATTAAACGTGGCAGTAGCAGAACACCCGCAACTCGTCGCGTCTGGCACTAGAAATCAACAGATTGGGATGGGATGCGTACATTTTACTTATCTTATCCCTGGGGGTCGGTTTGCTTCTCTTCTGATGATCTTACTATCTGTGCTGCGGCTGTTGCTGACGTGGTTCTACAGGGCATGGAACTTTATATTCCTAGCACTGTAGTGCCAATCGGTTGCAAGTCACAGCCTTGTTTCGATACGTCTTGCGAACTTGTTGCCTTTAGCAAACGCAAAGCATATCAAATCTGGGCCGAGGCAGTGGTTACTAAGGATCCCAAAATGAAAGCCTCCAAGAAGAAGTATAACCGAGCCTCTAGGTACATACTTTAAGTGACAAATTGCCAAACCAAGATCCGAATATATCGCCAAAATTGAAAGAAGCTTGAGGACTACCTTCTTTCGACACTCTTATTCAGTCGGCGTAGTCCCAGACTCGTGGAAGAGCGCTGTTATCCACCCGATCCCGAAAAAATGCGATGGTTCCGATCCATCTAACTAAAGTGACGGAAAGCATAATAAATAGACGGCTCTTAGTTTATCTGGAGGATCACCGATTGATTATTGACCGTCAATATGACTTCCGCCATGGTCGCTCAATTGGTGATTTCTGGTTTACCTAACCCACCGCTGGGCTGCGGCGGCAAGGGAGAGGGCAGAAGAGATAGATTTACTATGTCGCTGACTTTTTTTTTGAACTAATGAAATTGAACATTTTTGTAGTACAATTTACTTACATAACATGTATGTTCAACTATTTGTACAGCGCGCGCGGTCAAAGCAATTTGATGCCGTTTATTATTATTGTTATTTCAATATTTAAGGCTAATCAAAGATTACACCGTAATGTTATATTGCACTCATGGGGAATGTAATTTTCATCCACAACAAAACTAATCTTTGCACTTAAACAAACAAACGCTTTGCTTTCCGCCTTATTCTTTATAATATAGATACAAATCCACACTTGAATCTATAAGTACAAACATTTTTCTTCTACTAAAACTAATTCAAATATATTTTTTTATTTCATATGAGGAAATAATTATGGAAGCACTAATTTTGATTATAAAATTCGGCGTGCTATCTAGTGGCATTAAACTCAGGATTAAAAGATTAAGTATGTACTTGCGTAATCTTTACTGAGACCGAACAAAACGTGTAAATAATTAATAATTTTATCTTATATAATAAAAGATTGTATATTCTTTTAAATACAAATATACATAAATTCCCCGATTTTTTTTTATTGCAATATATATTTTACGAGCTAAATCTTCTTTTGCCTTAATTATCTGAGAAAAATCTCTTAAAAAATAAAAAACCCAATGACGACATGACATTGAATCTTATCATAAAAATCTAAGAACTAATAATATTTCGTTATTAATAATTATCTTATTACGTATATCAACTAATGACTGCGTAAGTCCGACAGTGATGAATGACTGGTTTTTTTGGCATGAAAAAAATATTGAGTAATTTGTACTTTGAAAGTTTATTTTTAAATTGTTTCAAATAAGTCGTTTTGTCCTGTTTTCAAAGTAAATTTATTTTAAGCGCCGCCCGTAGTTTAAACAGCGAATTCATATATATGGGCGCAATGGGTTGTAATGATTTTTCCACGAGAATAATATGGATATGTTCACTTTATTGTAAATATTGCTATTTTATGTTTAACTAGTATTAATAAGTAATAAATCCACACTACAGTTATTATATGTAAAAAATATCTAATATATATTCGTATATATATTAGATATTTTTTACATATAATAACTATAGTGTGGATTTATTATATTTGGTAATATGATTATACTCGTAGAAGCATAACATTATAACATATAGTTATATAAACACTAAAGGCTTTACAATCTAAAATAAAAATTTGATTTTGATTAATTTATACGTATATTATTACAAATAAATATAAATTTTGAGGTTGTCGTGGCGCAGGGGCACACGCGTGTGACAGTAACGCAACGTTTGTGAGTTGCCGAGGTTGCGAGGGGAATTAATAATTATTATTATTTTTAATTTTTAACGCTCTGTTACTAAGACAAAAGCAAATCGTTGAATTCCACCGCTCAACACACATCAGAAATCAGGGAATGGAATGTCTTATTACTAGTTCCCGTAGCGTACCCTGCTATATGCGGGATAAAGCGTGAAACTAAAAAAGGTATAACCGTTTTGAAAGATTTAACGATACACTTGAACATGTTATATTAATTATTTGACGATAATAAACATTTAAGCTTACTCTACATTAAAAAAAACAAAGAAAAACATACTAAAAAGTGTAAAAATAAAATGTACGGGATTTGTTATAAAGGAGCCGCACAGTTCCACAGCGGCGAGCGCGGCCCGTGTTTGTGAGGCGGGTCACTCTCGCGCAGCCAACTGTAAACCTTTTGAGTCCAGCCGCTCGCCACCCTCGCCCTACGCCCTCCACCCTCCATCCCGCTGTAAATACCGACTGCGGACACGTCGTGCCGCCCCAACGCCTCGCCTAATGAAAATTCAATCTCTATATTTTATTTTTTTTTATCCAGTTAACTGGCTGCGTCATAAATGCTCTGTAGAAATGTTCATTAATGGCATCGCGGCCGCCCGCTTTCACCTATTTTTTATTATTATTTTATTGAAGCAGTGAACTTTAATTCTTTTTTTTTGTCGTGTGATGTCTCACTTCATCTAATTATATTTTAATTTTATATTAAAATAAAGTTATGTCAATATCTTCCATATCGAATGAGAATTTATATTATGCCGCGCTATTGTATTTGTAGCACACTTGGCTAAGCAAATATTTTTTTGTTTTAAATGCTACATTAATCAAAGCATACATTTAAATAAATTAAGGTATTTATTTTTAAAAGAAATTGCCTTATATCACCTTTATTTTTAAGATTTTGCAAACGCTATGAAGATGTTTGTTGTC
The DNA here is from genome assembly GCA_013421005.1 of Heliconius erato x Heliconius himera. Classification (NCBI taxonomy): domain Eukaryota; kingdom Metazoa; phylum Arthropoda; class Insecta; order Lepidoptera; family Nymphalidae; genus Heliconius; species Heliconius erato x Heliconius himera. The sequence continues at coordinate 98,503 of JAATLQ010027566.1, read as the reverse complement.
CTGATAAATGCCATCAATTCTAGTCCCTAAGAAAAATAATAAAATTTCAAAGCATATTACATCATGGGCTCGACTTATTAAACGATTATTGTGCTAACAAATATTATGATGAAAAATATTATATTGTATTAAAGCAAATTAAAAAAATGATATTTTGAAATGTCGTCGCACAGAGCGTTTTGCACTGACAGCGGACGACCAAAAATTTGCTTCAAAAACGTGGAACGCTGTAATGGGATTATAGTGAAATACGGGGTGTTGTCGATCGAGAGAAACAAGCGACTAATGAAGTTATTAATCCGATTTTGTACGGCTTTCGACATTCACGCACCATTTTTTTGTATAGGTTTTGGATGTAAATATAAAGTATGAGTTCCAGAGCACTGTTCTTTACGACTTGTAAAGTTTTTAAAAAATAAATAAATTAGCTACACGCTGTATCACACACACAGCAGGGTAGGCAGAGAGAACCTAGTGTTAAGGCACTCCGTTCCCCACTTTCTGCCGAGTTCTGGAGGTATTGTGTGTTGAATGGCAGAGTTCAACGCCGGAAATATAAATTTAAATAAATATTTCATAATATAAAATATAAAAAATATAAATATGAAAATATAAAAAATAAATCAGCTTCACGCTGTATCCCGCACACAGCAGGGTAGGCAGAGAGAACCTAGTGTTAAGACACTCCGTTCCCCACTTTCTGCCGAATTCTGGAGGCATTGCGTGTTAAGTGGTAGAGCTCAACGCCGGAAATATAAATTTAAATAAATATTTCATTTCCTCTAATGGGGATCGAACCTTCAACCAGTCCCGCTTACAGCCACGCTTTTGTGCTCCTGCGCGACTACTGGATTCTAATAGAGTTTTTGATTACAGGATTCCCCGGACAGGTTGTCAAACCTCACGCTACCCAATAGAGATGATTATCCAATTCCACCCACACAACTGAGTACGTATAAATACATTAATATATATTTATAATCCTATATTATTATTTTCATTGTGATGTTAGTATAATATGGTAAATGCCACAAAAGATAATAAAAAGCTATAAATAATAATATACCTTAGCATAAGAAGTTAACTATGCCACATTTTTATTTTTTACGTATGAACATTGAATATTTATAGAATATTTATTATATCGATAAGATTATTTTTACTGGCACAATCACTTCTTGTCACATTTATCAAAAAAGTGGTAAAACACCTACCTAATTGTTGTATATTTATTAATACATACAGGTGCTGAAACTACTCCGAGTCCAATTTGTTATAATGGAATCTATAGAAATGGAGAAATCAAATCAAGCAGTGAGTATTTACATTATTTGGTAAAGTTTAAAAACGGTATTGCAGAAATAGTTACTAAAAAAATCTGAATGTTTTTGAATCAAATATATTTTTTACATTATCATCCCTTATATATTTTTTTGTAATTGCAGACAATTACCGTTTTCAAACACCTATTGATTTTCGAGGTGGATCAACCCCCAGGAAGAGATCAGTAGTGACAATGGATGCACAATCTATTCGCTCAGTAGATACTCAAGCGCCTCCACCCACCAGCCCTAAAGAAAACGCACGTCTCACTACGTAAATAGTTCAATATTGAAATAATATGAAATAGAATTTAATTTTATTAAACTAGTATTGGTTTCACGCTGTATCCCACACATAGCAGGGTAGGCAGAGGGAACCTTGAGTTAAGATACTCCGTTCCTCACTTTGCACCGAATCCTGGAGGCATAACGTGTTGAGTGGCTAAACTCAACGCCGCACTTTGCCTCGACACCAGAGCGAAAAAATGATAATATAAATATAAATAAATATTTCATTTCCTCGAGTGGGGATCGAACCCACAACCAGTCGATTTTAAAATCACATTTTGTGCCCCTGCACCGCTACTGGCCTCGAATTAAACTAGTATAAAATTTTATATTAATGCTAATAATAAACCACTCGATTGTTTCTCATTAAACTTGCATTAAAAATATACTCATATCTTTCGAGTATGTCTAATTCAAGTATGGCGCTCGTAACAATAATACCAGCTTATCGAAATTATTATATTAGAGTACCTACTACTACTTTGTCTTTTGTCAAATAAATCAATTTTTTTTTATATCAGAAAAAAAAATATTTTTGTATATTTAATATAGTGTATGTTCTCAAAATTATATAATTACACAAAATATTATAATTTTTTATTTCAGTAAATATTTTACAATGATGTTAAGCTGTATGTATGCAGTTTTATTGGTCACTCTTGGAATTATAATACACGTCTCTGATCCATTCATAAGCTTCGCACCGTCCAGGGTAATTATTTGCATCATATAAAAAAACAAAAAATATATTTTTGCTAAGTATGGAATGACACTTTAAAAAGGTACAAAACATGTATTTTAAAATGGATAATAGTTATAATAAATGAAAATCAGCTTCACGCTGTAACCCGCACACAGCAGGGTAGGCCGAGGTAATATTGTGTTAAGACACTCCGTTTCCCACTTTCCGCCGAATTGCCGGCATTGCGTGTTGAGTGACACCAGAGCGAAGAAACGGAAATATAAAAAAAAATATTGATTTTAATTATTTAATACGTACAATAAAATGTAATACACATACTGCTTATTTTTCAGATTTATTCTCTCGTATTACTCGCTGTCGGATTTCTATATTTATTATATTTAATAATAGACATTAACAGATATAAAGCAATCGCTTTGAAGAATCAAAAGATAAAGGGAATCCATAACGATAAGTTGGCAGAATTTTTCCGGAAACAAGAGGTATATTATCTATAATTATCTTTGCCTATTTTCCTATATTTGCCGAGTTACCGTAACTATTAAATAAAAGATCATAGAGGGAACATCTAGTGTAGAAAGAGAAAAAATAATTAATTGTTAACGAAAATTGTTATTGGTTTAAATATAGGTTGCGTACCTTCAATGGGTAATTATTTTAAATTATTATATTAATAGTGTGCTAAGCGAATCGTTGGGGCCCGCCACCCAACACGCATCTTGCTATATCTCTAGAAGGGTAAAATTAGAACAGAGTCTCTTACCATATCTACCTGCTTGCACCATTCAAATTCAGGATATACGTAAAGATAAAAAATAAAAATACTTTTTCCATTAAAATGTTTTTTAAAAACCATATTGGTTTGCCTATTACGATTATTATCTTTATAAGTTCTAAACCAAGGCAATTCTTTTTCGAATCTAATATTCCATGTGTATTCAAAAATGTAAGAATGAGCACCATTATTTAAGGATTTATTTTACTTATATAAGTTTTTAAAAAAAAAACACAGGATGAGTACAACATCAACAACACAGGAGATCGCACTCCACAAAGCACATTATCTCAAGGTTTTCCATCGGCAGTCCTGATACCTTTAAGACACGATTATTGCTTTAGCTCTGGGAGGCATTCTGGAAGTTTCTACTTAAAATTGGGTGCTGCTGGTGAGTGAAAATCTAGATTATAGTTTCTAATAAACTTAAAAGTAATTATATCACTGTGGAACATCACCAGACGTTTATAAAGTAATATCCTTAGTCTCTCGATGACATTGAAATTGACGCAACCACAAAATGTTAGAGGCTGTACGGTGATGAACAATCATCAAATAAACATAAGTATATTTATATACATAAGTATACTATTTATATTCACCAAATAATAAAATGATAAAACATGGACTTCAACACTGAAACTTTAAACTGAAACTGTTCTGAATGGAATGAATCGAATCCACAATCTTTAGGCTAAGCTTTGTACTAACGACAGATTTGTTAATAAGTTCTTTGATTTTCACGATTATGACTTAGAGAGATTTGTTTTTCATAGCTAACTATATGAGGGACAAACCTTCCTTGTGTCCCTCATATACCGGGGTAGGCAGTGATAAGCTAGTGTTTAGTTAGATAATTTGTTCTCCGCTACCAGGTCCAAAATTGATCGCGTAGAGTGTTGAATTTGAACGTTGCATTCTGTTCATCATAGATTGATGAAACCATCGCGTTTATAATCAGTCACACTGACCCACTGTATCAGGATGGCCTCAACTAATATTCGAGTCAATATACAAAAAAATAAAATTTGACAATATTTTCAGGTTTTGCATTAGGACACTTAGTACATTCAGTTCTACTAATCGCAGTAGAAATAAGCTATATTTTCGACGAAGATATTGATAACGAGGCTTGCGTCGACGTAACGCAAGTGATACTCGACGTATGCAATCCACTATATTGTTTTTTACAACTTTACTTCATATTCAAATACTCAAATGTTCTTATATTACGAGCTCAGGTACGCTATCTGTTTTCTTTTTAATTTTATTTTTATTGTTTAACTACCAGTATTTTGTAATTTAATGGTAATTTTAAACAGGGCTTAGCTCACTTCGGTTTCATGCACATGATTGGCAGCAGTTTATGCTTCTGGATATCCACTATTGTTCGTGAAATACTCTTAGCTTTAACTATTTATGCAAACTCAGTGTATGGAAATAGGAATGAAACTGAAACTGAAACTTATTCTGAGACTGGTAAGTATTATAATGTACTATGTACTATTTTTAATAAGCACATAATATATACATACATATATTTACATAATATATTTACTTAGCACCCACAAACTTAACTACAAAAAAATTTTGCTAATTTTCTATATATTTATGAGATTAATAAGCGTATTACTTAAAATACTTGTGCATTTATTACGTTATTCATAAATGTAACTACTAGCAAAAAATAGCATCAGCAAAAAAATATATAACCAATAATAAATAATACAATTTTAAATTACCTTCGAAAATAAAACGAGTTTCCCTCAAATCGACATCAGACTATTTTGATTTGTCTGTTCTTAAAACTATATCATTTCCTTCAGAGTTCAATGGGATGAGAACATTAAAAAATGTGTGCAAGGTTAGTATAAAAACTCCTCGATAAATTAAACATTTTAAATTGGATGATCTGTAATAAAAAAACCTTTAATGAAAATGTTTTCAGTAACATACACTATCATAGACATATACAGACAGACATATACATACATGATATTTTTGTTCTTATACACTTAAAAAATATTAAACTATTATTATGTATTTGTTATATATTTTTTTGCTGATGTTATTTTTATAGTTTTGTTCATACCTGAACCTGAAACCAAACTGAACTTACAAACGCTTACATATTATATGCAAAAAAATAATTCTTGTCCGTCTGTCAAGATTATTTATCTAGAAATCATATGAAGGATCAAGCTGAAATTAGTTTTAATAGTCAGTCCCTTAGAACAAAAAAAAATAAAGTCAACACACAAAAATTATAACATTTGGCACGAAGTGAGAACTTGCAGTAGATAAAAATAAACGGAAAATTACTAAAATGGCTATTTATATTACACTAAAAATGTTTTTTTTTTTCATACAAAATTAATGCCTACGCCCGCAAACTTGTTTGTTATACTTCCCGTTACAATTCTGAAATTGGTACGGAACTCTCGAAGACCGCGTTCGGCTCGCAATTGACTGGCCTATATATTAAATTAAAATTTGTTAAAATTTAAATTTATTTAGGTATTCTATTGTTTTAAGATGTACGCGGTTTCTTGAATATAAGTGGACTTTATGATGAAAATTGCAAAGGTCCAGCGACGATCACGTCCATCGTTGAAAATCTTTCACCATACTTATATCCTTTTGGTGTCGAATTCAACATTCTTATAGGTGAGGAATTTGCAAAAAAGTTTTACATGGAACTTCATTTATATATTTAATTATTTAATACATATTTTATTATTTAAAACATTTGTTTACACCTAGTAATATGAATAAAGTAAATGTTATTAATACTCATTATCAAAGTAAATAATTGAAAAGATATTAGCGGAATTCGGTTTTTGATAAAACAAACTGATAAAGCAAGCTGTTTTAACGAGTATTTTAGGAATGTCACTATGCTGTGGCAATTTTTTTTATAATTAAAATGATAACGTTTATGTCGTTATCATATTTTTTTTATTGACAAATATTTTTATTATGTTTATACCTAAATATACTCTCAGTATAAATTAAATATTTTTTCATACATACATATAACATTATTTATTAAAATAATGTTCTAAATTCATTTTACTATGCCCATTGCCCATTCGAAAAAAATTATTTTACTTGCAGTTGCTGTATACTACATTATCTGGAGCAATATTGGATCGTGTTCGAACACAGAGTCCGACGGCACGTCTAGCTTAGAAGACAATAATACTGTTTGCAAGTATGTTGAACAAATAATATATAACTATAGATATAAATATGAAGTCCATTGGTACAAATGTCAGACTGTAAAACGCAAAAGTCGTGGGTTCATTCTCCACTCGTTGGTATTAATTATTTTCATTTCCTCGCCCGGTTAAGAGTAAATGTAGTTGGAGGTCCGTCACTAAACACTTGTCTGTCATGTCTTGAGTTAGGACGGAAAGTGGAGAACGGAGATACTTGAGACCATAAACGAAATAAAGCGTGAAGCTAAAAAAATATATACTTAATTAATTACTTTACGTAATTTTCTGCTTGCTTATTAATTTAAATAAAAAAATATATTTAGTAAAAATGTATGCAAACTATGTAAGAAAATTGTTTTACAATATAAATGTACAGTGGCGAAATGTCAAAAACTAAACTATTATCTAACTATATATATATTATAATAAAATAGTAAAAATATTTTGTCTGTACATTTAGTAATTTTGACTGAAATGGATAGAGGGACACTTAAAAATTTTGCATTCCCACTCATTTTACGACAGTCAAATTGAGATACTTTTTTTATTACAGAATACCAACAGCCAGTGAAGACAATGACTATACAAGTAATATAGTAATTTATGCAGATTGTCACGCATCTAACAAGGGGCTGTTCTTGGGGATGATATTGACTGTTTTAACAGCTGGTATACTGATATTAGGCTTCGTTTTTAATGGTGTTGGCGCGTAAGTCAAAAATTATACATATTTCTAATGACACAACATTTGTTTGTTAGATTGTCCTCAATTTCTTTTATTTTGATACCTTGTCATAAAATATATATTAGACTTAAAGATTTACTGTATTTTAATCGGCATGCAATGTTACGAATACGAATAGATAGCTAAGACGAGAGTATCTTGCATTTTAGCTTCACGTTTCATCCCTAGCAGGGTGTAGCCAAAGAGAACGTAGCGCCAAAGGCTACGGAATATCATGACACTAGATTTTTTCTACCTACCCTAATACGAATGAATCTATGCTATTCATTTATGTATTATGATTTTTATCTATGTCATTTAGAAAATTACATATATCCATTGCAAATATCCTCGTAAGCCAAATAGAAGATTAAACATTTTTAAACTCTTATTTGGCTTTCAAGAATATTAGAAGAATTTATTTATTCATAGCTATTAATATTGCTAATTTAAGGCCTTTTTATTTTATAGCACTATAAATTAAATGTATTTTTTTACAGAGACTTCCAAGAACTGGGCTACCTGTTGAACTCCTGCACGAAACTGGCTTTGCACGCTATATTGCTCATCTCAGTAGTGATTGCATACAATCAAACAAGGAAATTAGATATCAATGAACACCCAATATCCCTTTTAGACGATATACTGCTATTTATCTGTCTGCCGGCCTTTTTCATGGAAACAGTATTTTCTATGATAGCAACGATTAACATATTGAACATTGTAAAAACAATAGATGTTGCTCTAATGGTAATTATTTGGAGTTCTATTATAGTTATAAATTATTTATTTAAATAATTTAAACATCAAATACATATACAAACATTTTATTGCTAGAATATTTTTGAAAAATGTAAATTTTCAGGTCATACAAGTCATATTACAGACAGCATTGCTGGTGGACGGTCTACGGCGTTGCAGTAACAGTCGAAAACTGAGACGGACGAAACCAGGGCGTGAGGTCCTCATGTTCCTTATAATAACAAATGTTGCCATGTGGTTATTTAATACATTCTCTTATAAATCTCCGGAAAGTCTTGATGAAAGATATGAATTTTATGGTAAAGTCCTATGGAGTATATTAGGTCATATCAGTCTACCTCTTATAATGTTCTATAGGTTCCATTCGAGCGTTTGCTTTGCGGATATATGGGATGCAGCATACAAACCTGGTTCAGATCATTAATATAATAACTAAATAACTATTAAGAACAAAAATAATAAAATTAATAAAAAAAATGTTACGAAAATGGGCAGCAACTTCAAAAATTTGTAATGAAAAATAGTATCTATAAGTATAGTAAAATATAGTTTCGTTTACTGTTTTTTAGTTGTCTTTACGTTAAGGTAATTAAAATAATATTTTAATTATTTATTTAAAGTAAAACAAAAATAAAAACAATATTATTGTTATATTCTTTTTTTAGTTTTTATATATAGTTTTAAAGTCAGTTTTTGTGAGCATTTATTTATATTAAATTCGAGAACGATAAAAATAAAAAAATTATAATAGGTATAATTTAGTAAAATATAAGTAATATCACTCACAGTTACTAAAAGAGATTTCTAAAAGATTGTTAAAAATGTATAGTAATAGGTCGCATTTATTTCTAGATTTAAGAAGTGTTTTTATAGTATATTTAAAGGACACTTAAATATTATCTTTTATAAAGATAATTATTTAATTCGTTTTATTTGTGTTTAGTCATTAAGTAGTAGATAAATTTGTTTAATGACTAGAAATTATGAATAGAATGCCTCTTACATTGTAATTAGCTTCTTTATTACTGTATAAATATTCCTTGAATATGTATAAATATATAAGAATAGATAGATAAATAATAATAATTAATAAGGATAGATAGAGATATGGAAATAAAAATATCATTATTTTTGATTTTTTGGTTTATTGTCTCTATTACTATACTTAAAAAAATTGTCTTAACTAAGTTCTTTTTTTTTCTTATTTTCTTTTATCGTTTAAGAATCCTCTTATAAACATAGGGATACACTGCCCGATTGGGAACTACAGTGGGCTATGTGAGACTCGGTCATTATTATTATCATTGCTCATCAAAAATAACCACTAAAACGGTGCTCCTCTTCGTCTTCCTCTCCGTTTCTGATATTTTGCTTTATAAAATACCTATAATTCAACTTTTCGTGATTTTTTCTCACTCAGTGCAAAATTTTTGGTTTTGATTACGCGCTGAATTCCACACAAAATACAGCAAAAACGATACATAAATGCTTGTTTGTATCTTCTGATTACGTTAACATAGAAATTTGATGTGTTTGAACTCTAAAAATATCCAACATACAATTAAGCACACAAGTAAATTGAATAAGGAGAATTTTACTTAAGTCATTAAAGTCTATGTAACTTATACTCGTTTAGAAAACATATAAAAATTTGAATGTCCTCCTGGAAACCGACCAGGTGGTGCGGGTTCGAGTCCTGCTACGTTCAAATTTTCATACGTTTTCTAAATAAATATTTTTCTTTCCCAAATGTGGAATAAAACTTTAAAAATGTTTAAAAATATCTATGCAACTTTATTACGCTAAGACATACAAACATACAATATGCACTCGTATGTACATACGTTGCATACAATGCACGTATCATCACGGCGTCTTAGCTAACCAAGTCCAAGAGGCAGTTAATTAATTCTGCCCTATAACACAATTACCCAATATTAGGTTAAGTACTACGGTCCGGCAGGACGCACTTAGCGGAGATACAAACTAGTTACTTGAACAACCTCGGGACATACATCGCCTCCTGCCTACACAGTTTACAAACTGATATAGTTCATGCGGTGTACTGAAAGCTATTAAAATTTAATATTAGATGTTGAATAAATATTAACTGACCAATTTTGATTTTAGAAGCATTTATAAATCAAATAAATCAATCAGCTTTACGCTGTATCCCGCACACAGCAGGGTAAGCAGAGGGAACTTAGTGTTAAGATACTCCGTTCTCCACTTTCTGCTGAATTCTGGAGGCATTGCGTGTTGAGTGGCAGAACTCAACGCCGCGCTTAACCTAGACACCAGAGCGAAGAGATTGAAATATACATTTAAGTAAATATTTCATCTCCTTGAGTGGGGATCGAACCCACAACCAGTCGGTTTTACAGTCACACCTCGTGCCGCTGTGCCACGACTGGCCTAGAATCATAAATTTTTCAATATTTTTTTATTTTTATAATCTATAGATTATGTGTATGCATCTTTTATTGTTAAAATGAAAATCCCGTTAAATATTATTTGACATATCAAGTATTTAACAATAAAAATTAAAAATAATATATTCTCTTTATTATTATGTAACATTACACGTAGAAAGGCAAGCCTAAAAAGGCACAATATTATATTAACGTGGTTAAGACATCTAACTATATAATAATTCAAAACATGATGCTGAACTATATTAGAACCGGCAACTATCGCACGCTATCGAGCACAAACCAAGGTGCACGGTGTCTGTTACAAACATATAAATTTATGTTTAACTGTTTTTGTTTTACAATATTTATATTACTAAAATTATAAATAATAATAGATATAATATATACGTGAGACACATTACAAATATAAAAATTTAAACAACATTTCAAATAGATACCAAATTTCCATTACCAATAATATTACCATTAGTAATTACCATAAGCCAATAAAAAATGATGTGTGCACTCAAACATTTTCTCTTTACTTGAATACCGAGAAAAAATCGCGATAGGACATTTTGTCCGTCGTTCATACTAATGTGAACTTTGTGTGAAGGCATAATAAGGTATTATTGCCTTTTGCCTTTAGGTGAGGCTCAATGTATCAGTAGGGCAGAACGCCAGTGCGGATATGCGCTCGGCTGATCAATGCCACAGTTGTCTAATTGTTTCCGATCTTCTTTACACAACCACAGCCAGCGTTGAATTGACAAAATTCGAGCATTTATGAATGGCGATCGAAAAAATTTTGGCCGATTTCTCTAACGATCTCGTTGGTGAACGATTTTTGTTGAATGATATGTAAATTTTTCAGTGTTATTTTTATTGCATAATCATAACTAAGTATTTTTTTTATTTATCTAAACTATATGAGTTAAAGTACATTAAATTAACATTACAATTTTATTAAATACATTAATACATGCCTCCAATGGCAGTTTTCGACATACATCATCATTGTACAGACACCGACCAGTTACAATTTTATTTCATGTCTAGATCCTAATTTAGCATTTAAGCGAAATAAATGCGAAACGAATGAATGAATTAATGAACAAAAATCTTGAAATCATAATTTGTTAGAAGACCAAAAAAGATTAAAACATAATATTTAAGTGAGGCCAGTCGTGGCGCAGTGGCAGAAAGTGTGACTGTAAAACCGACTGGTTGTGGGTTCGAACGAGATTTATATTTTCTTTTCTTCACTCTGGTGTCGAGGACAAGCGCGCCGTTGAGTTCTGCCACTCAACACGCAATGCCTCCCTTCAGCAGAAAGTGGCGAACGGAGTGTCTTAACACTAGGTTCCCTCTGCCTACCCTGCAGTATGCGGGATACAGCGTGAAACTGCATAATATTTAAGTAGTGTCATTCATACTCTGCTGTGAAAAAAATTACATCATCAATACTTTTTTACACACTTATAAATATTTATTACTAAGTTGTAAGTTAATTGTTTTCTTAAAATATATATTAAAAGGAAAACAATATATAGATTTCATTGTATTTTTTTACAGTATAACATAATTTAATGAAACTATATAAACAAATGATACTTTAATGCGCTCACTTCATTTAATCCTTTAATCACTGTACCTACTTAATTCTTAAGAGCTACTTCAATTGAATGCATAAGAGTTATTTCTGTGAATGCCTATTTAATCCATCTTTAAGGGCATAAATATACAGATTTATTAAAAATCAATACCTGCGCGCAACTTTAGAAATAACAAGAATTTTAATATAATAGTCATGCCCCTCTGTGATACGATGACCTAAAAAATAGTAAATAGTAAACAGATTCGATTCCCACTCGAGGAAATGAAATAGTTACCATTTTCATTTCCTCGCTCTGGTACCGAAGCAAATCGTGGCATTGAGTTGTGCCGTAATGCCTCCAAAATTCCGGAAAAAATGGAGAATGGAATATCTTTACACTATGTTTATATTATGTTTATATTGCGGGAAGCAAATAAAAAAAGAAATACTAAATAATATTTTTTTTAACTGGTGACTACAGTAAGTAGTATACTATCTTACCATAACCTTTAGTATATATTTAAAATCACTTAGGTACCTACAATCAGTATATGTAATTCTTCCATTAAAAGGTTCAAAAGTGAAACAAGTTTAACCATATTATAGGCATTTTCCTGTATCAGTAAACTTTATAATGAAAACATTTTAAAGCAAAAGCTCAGGTGGCTGGCCTCCATTAGCATGTCACTATTAAATTAATACCCCGTTTGTTTTTCACAACACTTAAACTGTATCCATTAATTGCATCATAAAAGCCGCTCCAGCATGTAGTACCTACTAATTAGTTTATAAAATGAACCTTTTAATTTTATACTTCAAAATGGATATATAAAATAGAACTCTATTACTATATAATATAATATTACATGATTTATATTATAATAACTTATATTAAATTAAATATATTGCAACAAAATTCAAATAATTATTGTATAAGTAAGTATATATACATAAAAATAATATATCAGTTGATTAAACAACAAACACATCAAAATAGTAACGGTATCACAAATTTGTGTAAAAATGACCATTTATCAGAGCATGGTACTCTACATACGGTCACGGTGGGCGCTTCAGCTGCGCCCGCGCACCGGAAGGGCGCGACAACATCGCCCCTGCGACCCGTGACAAGCGCACACGCGCATTGTTAGCCACCTATGACACACGCAATAAAAAAATACCTTAGTGAATATTAACAAAAACATATACTGTGTAGTTTAATTTAAAAAAAAATAGTGTTCATTTTCTAAATCTTAATTCTAACTGATATATGTATGTGTCTATCAAGTAAGCATTAGTGCTCAATGAATACTCCTGAAGTACGATTGACGTGGAAAGGCAATCGTTTAGCTCCTTGTTCTGTTCGTTATTGAAAGGTAAGTGTTCATTCAAGCTGTCTAATCAACTATGTTTTCTTTGCTTTTAGGGAAAAGTAAGAAAAACAATATACATGTGTGGTTTGATAAAACTTTGCCTTATTCCATAAGAATTGTATAAGAAAATTAAAATAGACTATATATTTGTAACGTAATCTCTCATTTCTTCTTATATTTTCTTTTTATAAAGTAAAACGTAATATAATGAAATCACATTATTTAGAGGCCAGCGGCGCAACCGCACAAAGTGTGACTGTAAAACCGACTTGTTGTGGATTCGATCCCCACTCGAGGAGATGAAATATTCTTCAGAATCCGGCAGAAAGTGGGAAACGGAATGTCGTAACACTAGGTTCCCTCCGCCTACCCTGCTTTGTGCGGAATACAGCGTGAAGCTGATTTATTTGATTTTATTTAAAATATTTAACAAACCAATAACAGTGTCTGATGATAAATGATAATTGCATAACATTGTTAGTTATCGTCAAAAGAAAATATTGAGAGGGATGTGCTTACCTCAGATAAACACTAAAAGTTTCTTATTTCCCTTTGGAAGAGCAATACAATTATCAAGATATACGTGTTTTTATATCGATAAATTTGGGGTGAAAAATTGAGTTAGGAGTGTGTTCAATAAAAACTATATAAAAACAGGCTTGCGACAAAGTGACAAGAGGTAAAATCTTATCAGGAAAATTGTGTAGCTTATTACAATTTCCCATGTTACAATTTCTTTTGAATACATTTCAAGAAATAATATAAAATATAAACGAATCAAATTAGACGAGACACATAGGCAACAACCCTTAGGATTTGTTAAGCTACAGCTTCGTCGATTTGACTCCTCGAGCTAGTCGAAGCTGATCAAAGACGCGTCGCCGCTCGTCCGTAAAATTGCCAGAACCCAATGAATATTATTAAACTCTCCAATAGTTCCACGTAGTTTATTCTTGTTAAGAAAACATTGTGTAAGCACAATCTGAACGAACTAGAAAATAGTTGACAAATTCCACGCGACGCTATATTTTATATTATAAAAAATGTTATTTTAATCATTAAATATTGGTCACGTGTTTTACGTGCTTAGACTACTATAACGTACAGTTGATTATTGCTTTATGCCTAAAATTTACAATTTACAATGACTAGCCGTGGCTCATGGGCAAAAGCGTGTGACATAAGTGCGATAGGTTGTGGGTTCACTTGCCATCAGAAAAAAGTAAATATTTATAACTTTAATTTTTTCGGTCTGGCGTCAAAGCAAAGCGTGGCGTTTAGTTCCGCCTCGCAACACGCAATGTCTCCAGAATCCGGCGAAAAGTGTGGAGCGAGATACCTCGCGCCCCCTTTTACTTTTAAAACTAGACTCCCTCCTCCTCTCTCTGCATACCTGGCATATCGCATATATGGATCCCGCACATCGTGAAGCGTGAAACTGAAAAAAAATTGCAATTGAAACCAGTAGCGTCGCATCCAATTCCTTTAGTAAATTACCTATTGTGGACATTTGTTATATCCACAATAGGTACTCGTAGTTTAGTCGCAATTTTTGTCCTATTTGATAACTTAAATAATTTACCGCTTAGCTTATTTTTATCAGCTTCACGCTGTATCCAGCACACAGGACGGTAGGCAGAGGGAATATAGTGATAAGACACTCCGTTCCCCACTTTTCGCCGATTTTTTTGCTACATTGTGTATTGAGTGACGGAACTCAACACCGGGCCTTTGCCTTAGTGCCGGAGCGAAGATATGAAAATATTAAGAAATAATAATTCATTCCCTCGAGTGGAGATCGAACCCACAACCGTCGCGTTTCAGTCACATTATTCTGCCCCTGTGCCACGACGGCCTCTGTGAATACTTTTTAGAAAACATAAAAAGTTTATGTTTTCTAAAAACTATTTGTCTGTTCTAAATGTAGAATAACATTTTTAAAACAAAAATAAAAATATTAGTTACCTTCCAAAATTTCTATTACATATAAAAACAAAATAATAATAATTAGTTAGTATGCTAAGCGCGAGCGACGGCATGCGCTTAATCTGAGCGGTGAGCGCTGTAGCGCGCCACGCTCCGCCGCTCATATTTAGAGATATGTGACGATCCAGCGGATGCCCAGTGAACCGAGAGAGGATGTGAGTTATTAAGTGGTACACTTTCAGGTGATCTCTCGAGTGAGAGAATCGCGCCCCGTCCCCGTCCGACCCGATTCCCATTGATAACCGTTGCTCCACTACAAAAGAGGAAAACCGTTTTGATATTGTAAAAGTCGCTTATTGCGGTTACAGCCTTCGTTGTTATTATTGAATAAGTTTAATTCAAATTGAATCAGCTTCACGCTGTATCCCGCACGCAGCAGGGTAGGCAAAAGATGTCTAGTGTTAAGATACTCCGTTCCCTATTTTTCGCGGAATTTAGGAGGCATTGCTGGTTGAGTGGCGGGACTTAACACCGCGCTTTGCATCGATACTATTTTTAAATGTTTAAGTTTCTCGAGAGAGGAGAACCCACAGGTAGTCCCGTTTACAATCACATAATTGTGGCTCTGCTGACGACTGACCTTAAATAACTTTAACAACTTTAAATTTCTGAAGTACACTTTCATGATAACGTGTTAGTTATTTTTAGTGAACATGGATTTTATTTAACCTTTGATACGATTTATTAGTTATGATAAAGACTTTATAAGAAGAAAGGCATTTTAAAATTTAACAAAACATCCTCATTCTTATGTAAACTTTCAAAATTATCTGAATTGTTCTAAATTAAATACTAGAATGTATAAAATACCACATCCATGTATTTATGAGGTATAAAGGCGACACCGGCGTGTCCCGCGCGGCTCATCCATTCGTATCACCCTCTGATGTTATTCATACCATATCAAACGTTTAGGAAGCATTACACTAATTCATTTGTTGATCACAGCGTTCTAGAGGTAGTCAGTATGTGTTTATAATATAATCATTCATTTTAACAACGATGCCGACAATAAAGGCTATAAACATATATATTCTAAATATATATTGGAGTTTTTTTTCATCTTCACACTGCTTCCATGTAGCATGATACAATTTATAATAGTTTTTATATGTGTAATATAAAGATAAATTTCCATTTTTCTGATTTTTTCTTTATTTGTATTGTAAATTTTCACATCGTTCCAAATTTCATAATTACAGGTCCACGATAAGTATAGGTTTTGATTTAGCTGCGATTTTCATAAAGAAGCAGAAAAATTATGCATAAGTACTGTCTTTTATTATTTTTACTTAGAAGTTTAAGTTTGTCTGTGCTCTGAGGGACCGTAGACTTGGACATTTAATATTATTTGCGCCTTAACGCCTTTAAATTAATTTCTCTATGCGATCTTGCGGTAAATAGTCACATAGTGGAGTTAGACGGACGGACAGACAGACATACAACCGGACAGCAAAGTGATCTTATAGGTTTCCGTTATATCTTTTGAGATACGGAACCTTGAAAAACATTTATCACTTCTGTTTTCTACTCTAATTATAATATTCTTTGTCTGTATGCAACTGCCGTGTTTGTCGAAGTGAACAGTGGCAGCTCGGAAATATGTATAGTATCGATGCGATAATGAGAATGAGTGTTTGATTGCTAGCACGTAATCGAGCGACCACGATGCTATACTTTATCTAGGCAAAGCAGGGAACCCCTCTTGTTTACGTAAAGAGTATTTCCTGGGTAACATAAACCTACAATCATCCATTACACTCGGATATATTCCAATTGGGCCAATTTTATGAGGCGGAAGGCTAGTGGTAAGTGTTAAGACACTTTGTTTCCATTAAGACACTTCCGTTTCCCTCTTTTGGCCATATTCTGGAGACGAACACCTTCAGAATCATGTCTCGTGTTGAGTGGCTGAGCTAACGCCGCACTTTGCATCGTTACCAGAGTAGATGCGTTAGTTAGCTAGTAGTTAGCGTTGAAGTAATGAAAATATTTCATTTCCTCGAATGTGAATCAAGCTCACAACCTATCGCATCTTCACAGTTACTACAGGTGAACGCTTACACCCCTGCACCACGACTGGCCTGAGCTGCAATGGTGTTTGTTTTTATTTAATACTAGCGGACCCGGACGCGGCTTCGCCCGCTTAAACTTTGCGAATGCTTATAGATATATTTAGGAAATTGTGAAAATATGTAACTAATTTAAATAAAAAAAATATAAGTAAACGTAACCATAGTAAAATATTAATAAAAAAAACTAAACAAAACCAGCTACATAATTAATAATTTTATCTCTTTGTGTCTTTCTATTTCCTCGAGCTTATATCCAAAATAACTGAACTAATTTTTATTGGACTTTCAGTGATCGATTTTACTGATTTACCCGGGAAAAATCTTTTTACTCGTTTTCCTTGCGCGCGTACATAGATACTATATGAAATAACTAAAGTCCTTTCTACATTAAATATGATAAGTTTTGCGAGCAATATCAAATAAAATCCCAGAAAACTAAAACCACAATTTATTAAGTGTATAACAACTGTATAGATAACCATCCAACG
>JAATLQ010027566.1:46527-80675 GCA_013421005.1 Heliconius erato x Heliconius himera | reverse complement strand
ATTTTCAAGTAAATCGGTTCAGTAGTTTCAGAGAAAAATGCGGACAACAATATGTCGACAGACAGACAGACAGACAGACAGACAGACAGACAGACAGACAGACAGACAAGAAATTCAAAAAAAATCTTTTTGCTTTCTATTAGTCTTTTTAAGTGTCCCTCTATCCATTTCAGTCAAAATTACTAAATGTACAGACAAAATATTTTTACTGTCTTATTATATATAGAGATAGAGATTATAAAATATTTTTATAATATTATTACTTCAATAAAGATGCACTAATATTTTTCTTTTGTTTTATTAGAAGTGTTAAGGAGTATTGTCGTTGGATGATAGAACACCCAGAATATCGAAGAGCTCCATATCTGAGAAGTCTCGGCATGTTCGACTCTGCATTACTAGACGCTAGGCTTACCTTCGAAGTTCAGCAACAACTATCACCCATGGTGTCTCCAACAGATATTCCAGCACCAATAGACCATATTCGCAGAAGACTGTCAATATTAGCCGATAATGAATCTACAGGATGATGCATCCATTTTTTTTATACTAAATATCAAATGTAATTGATCTGTTTGTGTAATAAAATTTCTACAATTTGAAAACAACTTTATATAAAATTCTCTGGTGGAACTATCGTTCTTGTTATTTACTCGAAATTGTTTATCTAGAAAATAATTATCGAAAAACTAGTATTAAAATGTATTGATATTTATTGCCAAGGTCAAACTAGAGTCAAATAATTTATTTGAATAAAATGATTAAGAAAGTAGTATACATAATTTTTTTAACGTCAAATATTGTACCCCCAGTTCACTGAAGTTAATGTCTCAGATATGTGAACAACCGGCGCAAGAAACTGAGCGGGATTTTTTTAAATCAACTATTTACAAATTCACTGTTATTAGTGACAATGGTACCTTTGTAACTAGACCGAACCTTTCGTTCCCAAGGAATAAATCATTTATAAAATGATTAATTTGGTCATTACTTTTTAAACTCAAACATCCTTTCTCAACTACAAAAATTATAATATACAAAAATTATAATATAAAACATTGTGGAACGTTTTCTGGGTTCTTATTGTAAAAGCATATACATGGTTTTTTAGCTTTACGCCGTATCCCGCACATAACAGTATAGACAGGCATATTGTTACGATACTCCGTTCCCATTAAGACGCTTCCGTTCCCCACTTTCTGGAAGCATTGCAGATCTCTCTAAATAGCTAATCTAAATCAATATTTAAAATTATTATTTGTAGGTCCGCCGTGGCGCAGGGCACAAGCGACTGTAAATGCGACAGGTTGCGCATGCATATAAAGGTGGAAGCGTTTGCGCTCCTTTTACGGGAGCAGCATATAGGGTAAAATATTTCAAATTTATATCTAAAAAAAATATCAAGATTCGTCAACAGTTTAGATGTAGGATTATGATGATTATTTCATTATTTTTATCCATACAGTATTACATGTGACGCAGTTACACATTTATACCACTGCCACTTTTCATTCTCAAAAACATACTAGAACGAGAAAGGGATATCTCTCTTTCTATTTTCCGCAATCACCTACTTCTATAATATCGCGAATATCTACGATTAATCTATTTCGAATAAGGCGTGTGCGAAGTTGTCGTTTTGATATGTTATTTTGTGTTTGCGTTATTCTTAATAAATGATGTTTTATTTTACAACGATAATTTTATTAATTATTTTGTTTGAAAAAAATATTTTTTCACTTTACAAAATTTCTTTTCTTTTAGTTGTATTAGGTTTTTATAGAGTATTATAGAGTAGTGTAGTTAAAACTGTGCTTTCATTTAAAGTGGTGAAGACAAAAACACACAGTTAACCCTGATTACTAGTATTTTTTTAATTTTTTAATATATGATGCATATGTAATCGTGTCAGTTCAATCATATCTGATTACACACAGTTGTTATCAGTATTATTATTATGCATTGTGGCTCCATTCTGTTTATATAAACCACTCCAAGAACAACTGCCTTACACTACTACTGTTCAAGTGAAATGAAAAAGTGAAAAACTTATAAATATGCTAAATTTGTTATGTTTTTACATTGATGTGATAAATAATCTATGAAGTCTTTATATTTTAAAAAATATATAAAACTCTTCCGACACTCTAAACAGAAGATAAAAATCATGTACTTATTTGAAATCTCACATAATTTTATTTAGTACCTACTCCTGTTAGTAGTATAAAGATAACGATTGGCGCGTTTTATTGTACATGGATTATGTGTACGTAGATATATATTTACTTGCTCTATAATTTATTTGTAGGTGCAAATTGGAACACTTGACATCACATAAAACAGCAGGAAAATAATAAAAAAAATATATACTTTTATTTTGCATAAATTATTGGTTGAAGTCAACATGACGCAAAGTGACGGTGATAGTGATAAAAAAGCAAACTTTGAAGATGTTTTAAACAGTGCAATAGGACAGTTTGGAAAATATCAATTGTTAAATATATTATTGATCACAATTCCTGCTGCTGCTTCGGGTTTCATGGCTGGAGACTACATATTTACAGCAGGAAAACTTCCGTATCGCTGTGCTGTACCAATTTGTGACGAGGATCCTCCAGAGTACGCACCTACATGGATATTAAATGCTGTTCCAAGAACATCCACTGGATTTGATGATTGTTCCCGTTACGCAATCTTATCGAATACAACATTATTAGTAAATAACAACTGCCCAGCTGATCTGTTTGATACAAATACGATTATTCCATGTGAAGGATATGTGTACGATAGAACGAATACTGTAGTTTACGATTTTGGCTTAGAATGCCAGGAGTGGCTGAGAGCTCTAGCAGGGACGTTAAACAGTCTAGGTGCTATGGTTGCCCTTCCTCTTGCAGGCTACATATCCGATCATTTTGGACGTCGTATGTCTATTGTGTTTTTCGCGTTTAACGTCGCTTTAATAGGATCATTAAAATCTTTTTCTATTAACTATGCTATGTATGTGAGTTTACAATTGTTACATACAGCATTAGGAGGTGGGCTGTATAGTGCTGCATATATATTGGCAACTGAATTAGTTGGTGCAAAATTTCGAGTTCCAACAAGCGCTACAATGTCGTCTATGTTTGCTTTAGGCCAAGCTTTATTAGGAGCGATTGCGTCTGTTGTACCTGAATGGCGAAAACTATCGCTAACATTATTTGTACCCATTTTTTTATTACTTTCATATTACTGGATTGTAACGGAAAGTCACCGATGGTTACTAAGCAAGAATAAAAATATTAAAGCTAAAAATGTCTTAGAACATGCCGCTAGATTAAATAGGCGAAGCATATCTGACACCGTAATGAATTTTCTACTCACTGCAATCCCACAGAATAGCAAGGACACAAAGGAAAACAGCACATTTTTATTCTTTCGCGTCTTAAAATCTCCTGTTATGTTACGGAGATGTTGTACTACTCCCGTATATTGGATAGCAACGACATTCATCTACTATGGTTTATCTATCAATTCAGTTAGCTTATCTGGAAATATTTATTTAAATTATACTCTTGCAAGTCTTATTGAAATACCAGGTTACTGGACTGCTTACTTAGTATTGGATAAAATAGGACGGAAGGTCACTCTCTTTACAGGATACATGTTATGTTCTGTTTGTTGCCTTGCATTTTCCTTTACACCTAAAAGTATGTACGGACTATCTTTATTCCTTTATTTAACAGGTAAGTTTAGTACAGGAGTTATTTTTACATCTCTATATCTCTTTACTTCAGAATTGTATCCCACGAGACATCGGCATTCATTTTTAGGATTTTCTTCAATGTTGGGACGTATTGGTTCAGTTGTGTCACCTTTGACCCCTCCACTAATGGTTTATTGGTCAGGTATACCATCTATGCTTTTTGCAACAATGGCTGCCATAGCTGGTTTTCTAATATTAACCCAACCTGAGACTCGCGGACTAAAAGTACCAGACACTTTTGAAGACGCTGAACAAATTGGAAAACAAATTAAAAATTAAATTTTATACTGATTCAACTTTTAAGTAAGTTTAAGTAACGTTTAAAGCAAGCACAGAGTTTTATGCCTACACAAAAAATATATAACAATAAATAAATAATTTTTAATTTGTATAAACATTTTTTTAATAAATAGTTTTATTATTTGCCTCAAGTAATTCAAAGCCTATTGCGGCTTTTAAAAAAATAATTATATTGAAACATTTTTAAAGTGTTATTCCAAACTTAGGAAAGAAAAATACTAAATTAAGAATACGTATAAAAATTTAAACACAGCGGAATTTTGAATTACTTGGTCAGTGCACTTGGACGGTTTCCATAGACGGTTTCCGCGGGTTCAAATCCCGCTACGTTCAATTTTTAGTACGTTTTGTTTTGTTTTGTTTATTTCATAATATCACAATATTGTTAAAATATATTGTTTAATCTTTTATTTATTTAGAATATTTTCAATATTTTGTAATAGCTTTCAATAAGATTGTATGAAATTACTAAAATTAAGATAATTTAATTATAGATAATCTACTGCAAAACTGAACTTACAAACACTGAAATAGTAACAATGACAAAAATAGCACTTGCAAAAAATAAATATAAAAAAAATACAATTTTATATTTACATTATTATTTCTACATATAAACTTACTAAACTTGGTTAAGTTTTTTTTTTTTTTTGAGTTCACTAAAGAGTTAACTAACTATTACTTTGTTAACGCCATCTATAAAAGCTGTACAATATTGCTTGATATAACTTTGCTATTGTTCGCCCTGTGTAACGTAAAGGATTTAAAGGCTGTCATCTGGTAGAATTTATGTGAAACTTTTTATACATTTTAAAAATAATTTAAAGAAAATATAAATACGCTACAATAAAAATACACTATCACAATAAAACATAAGAAACTAGTGGTTTCACTACTACAATAAAAATTAAGAAGAGGATAATACGATAATATATCCTAATGCAAACGAAAACATTAAAACAAATTACTATATTTCAGAATTTCATGATTTTAATAATGATATAGTTTGACAAAAAATGTGATGTGATGATAATCAATGAATATTATACAATAGAGTTCCGTTTCAATCATTGAGCTGAATCATTTTTCTTGACCAAAAAGATTTGTTGATAAAATAGCCGTTTTATTTGACTTTTTAGCATTTAGTATTTTTTATTTCATGTTTTATATCTTTGATAAATTTAAAAAAATGTTTAAAAAAGATATGGTGGTGGTTCTATTTTATATTTGTGCTGTTTTATATATTAGTTATTGTGCTGCCATCTACATTATTCTCATAGCTTCAGGTGCTATTGCAAAACAGAAATCAGTTCAAGTTTCTCATGATAGATGGCAATCATAAAATATAATAATTAATATTTTATGAAAAATAAAGAATCTTCACGTTTTTACCACATAACAAGGTAGGCAGAGAGAAATGGTAGTGTATTAATTCCTCAAGTATTATAATAGAATAATAAATATATATTAAAGAAATAAATATTCTATTTTATAAATCAATTATTTTATAATTTAATATAAAATACCTCACTTATTAACAAGTTTCATTATCAATATATTCATATATGAAAAAAAATATAAGCTAGAAGACTTATTTTATGAGATATTAAAAAGTGTAAATTTGACAATGTGTCAATTAGAAAGTTTAGAAGAATAAATATAATATCTACTACCTTTTTGAGATATTTTACAGTTTTTCTAATATCTATTTCTAAAAACATGTCCTGTGGAAAACGGCCGTTAGTTAAGAAGTGGGAGAAACATAAAGAATTACGTGTAATTAAACCATCTCGGTACGAGCAAAATGAAGCATCCGTCAAAGTTCACTGGAAAAATGTCATCCGAGACTTGGAACTATCTTATAAAGACGAAAAAGTAGATATAACATATATTTTATTGTGATTATTTAGTGTAACGTAGAAGTGACTAAACGATTGATATCCTCGTCGGTGTGGAGAGTGAATTGGTTCTCTTTTAACACACTTTCTTTCCAATTTTGTAAATTTCTTCATTGTCAATCGAATCTGCCGAAAATCTAAGTTAATAAGACACGACAAGCACTCGAACAATTGTAATATTTTAATATCTTATGGAATATGGGATGTCCTACAAATCTCATCATTTCTATTTTCATCTTTTAGTTTTGGAAATCACAATCTGAAACTATTCGTGGGCTAGTTGGGCCGAAAATATTTAAAAGAATCACAAAAATTTTTGACTTAACCTTGGATAAGCAATTTTACGAGCCACAATCAGAAGTTTCAATTGTTCCTTCAGAACAATTTTACCAAATAACATCTTTTACTGAGGTAATGCTATTACGTTATTTACATTATACATATGTAATACTAAAGACTCGCTCAAGGCTTCGCCCGCCTGAACTACACAATTATTTATTTACTAATCTAAATAACTTTCTTGTTCTAATAACATTTCACTACAATTTCAGCCTATTCAATAAAACAATCATTTAGAAAATATTTTATATGATTTTTTTTTATTTATAAGATTACCATTAAAATTACCATTACCATTAAAATAAAACGAACAGTAAATGTTAAGGGAAGTTTTCCAAAATACAAAAGTGCAAGCTGCATTCAAATTAGTTAAGCCATTTCTAAGATTAGCATCAACAAACGCAGAGACAATCAGACAAACTGACAAAAAGACAAAAATTTTAAAAATCATTGTTTTGGGTTTTATTACATTTTGAAATGGACCTAACAATATTTTTTCTCGTATGTCATCTATGTACCGACACCGATGTGTGACGATTTTATTATAAGTATAGATGGATTGTTTTTTTTTCGAAATAATTGAATATTTTTATCGAAATTACGAAAATTCAATCCTAAGGATTTCATAATTTTAACTTTAGAAATCTTAGGTGCGTCGCAAACATACATTATATATTAAAACAGGAACGTAATTCCGTGAACTTATTAAATAAATAATTTAGCAGTTTAAGCGAGCGAAGGTGCGAGCAGGTAATAATAATTTAGATATAAGAAACTGACAATACCACAGTTACATTATAATTTAAGGGCCAAGTTCGACCATCATTCTCAATGAGTGATTACGATCCATCTTTATATGAAGATATAGATGAAGAGGAGTTAGAAGAACAATCTGAAATTTGGAATATATCAACATCATCTTCGGATTTGAAAAGGACGACCAGATCTAAATCTTTAGTCAAATCTAAAATTCTCAGTAGTACAAAATCATTTTCAAAATATTTATCAAAAAAATCATATAGTAGACAATCTAGAACTCTTAAAGGTGTTTCTTCCATTGCGGAGCCTGCTTCAACTTTAGATGATTTGGAAGTACAGATGAGCACTAAACAGAAAACGTAGATAAGTTTTACTTTTGCTAATATTTTTGTACAAAATTATTTTCATTTGTAGAATATATTTAAAAATTATTAATTTATAACTTAGTTTTTACTATTACACTAAAAAATATTCTGATCGAAAACCCAATTTGTTGAATTGAGATTATTAACAACATACTTATTATATTCTATGTTGATAGTCGTAGGCGGTTTACGAATCAAAAAATGAAGAGGAATCCCCACTTTGACATGTTATATTGTAGTAAATCAGAAACGGACATGATAAAATGGAATTCTAAATACAAGCAGAAAGTTTTTGAAGTATCTGCATCTGATGA
This sequence comes from Heliconius erato x Heliconius himera, assembly GCA_013421005.1. Lineage (NCBI taxonomy): Eukaryota > Metazoa > Arthropoda > Insecta > Lepidoptera > Nymphalidae > Heliconius > Heliconius erato x Heliconius himera. Next base: position 72,952 of record JAATLQ010027566.1, on the reverse strand, counting down.
GTTTAGTAAAAAGATCGAGATTATAACAAAAAAGGTTAATTTATTTATTATTTACAAGAATATTAATAGGATCCATTTAAAAACTAATAATTACCTACACATAGGATAAAATATACACTTTGCTATTTTTAATTATATTGTAGTAAATGTAATATTGTGTTTTTGATTTTATAAAAATATCTCTAAGATGGCTATAATTTTTATAATGCTACTAGATAGCGAAAGAGTTTTATGATTGGTGGGTCAGCTTAGGAAATGTGGAATTCAAGAGTGAAATAAAACGATCAGAAGATATTGAAGACTTATTTCAAGTATGTTGTTTTTTCATCTGTAATATTTTTTTATAATTGAGTCTTAACATTTACAGTACATCGTAGATATCATATTAATTGAAATGACTAGTTAGAGAAGTAGAGGGAGACCTCGGTTGACCCTCGAAAACACAGTATCAAAGATATTGGAGGAAGGACACGTAAAATGTAAAATGATGAGGGCATATATGGAGAGGTTGATGACAGTAGACGAGGCGAAAGAGGTATGTAGAGACCGTAGCGTTTGGCGCTCCGTTCTCTATGAATACCCCGCTAGGGATACAGCTTCAAGTTAATTTACTATGATTAACAGTTTTACCTGAACTAGTAATTACTGAAAGATTACATAATAATATTTTTCAGGTTTGGTTTGATGAGCATGCTTCTCGAGGTCTAGTATTACATCCTAAAATGCTTACTTGCGTATTGAAAAGCATTGCAAATTATGTTGATGTCAAAAAGGTAACTAATATTCAAATTTTGCTCACACAAATATTTAAATAAATTAAAAATTAAATAAATTTTACTTTTATACATTTATGTATAATATTATATATTTTATAGACATCTTGTCCTGAAGTACTCAAACGGCAGATTGCGTTTGATATCCACGCAGAAACTAGTCCATTGCATTCTAAAGCATTTGGAACATGCCTTCCACAACATATGAAACACATACCACCTAAAAATAATACAGAAGCAATATGGCATTGCGTCAAAATACCCGAAGATTTAAAATCTATGTCTTGCGTGTGGGATGACATTCAGCACCTTACGTGAGTAAGCTATGCATACCTATTACATTAATATTATAATATTATAACATATTACAATAATAAAATAATATGAGATTTGAGAATGATGAGATGCAATAAAAAATAATTATAAATATTAAATTAGTATATATAATTATTACAAAACAAACAATACTTTTTAAAATGTCCAAGAAGAATTATTATACAATTAATTAATTTTATTTCTACATTTTAATAATATGTATATACAATAATTTCCCAAGCAATGACTCTATAATCGATAAATAATAATGTAGAGTCGTTCGTAAACACTATAATAGCTAACAATATCCTTGTTTTTGAGATTTGGACTTTAGAAGTACTACATACATAAAGATATCGTTACCATTTCGTTATTTTAACCGCACCGATGTTTTATTACTCCTACCGTACTTATTCTTCGTTCAGTCATAACATTGAACTACCTGTGAACACTCGGTGTATACTCATTTTCAAAATAAATATAATTATTATGTACAATAGAAACTCAATTAACCAGACTATTGTTGTATTGGCTTTCGGATAATCGAATGTATCAAGCAATTTGTGCATACGAGTATATAGCATCTTATGTTATGTTTATTAAAAACGAAAAATACATATCAACGACAATCAATGTTTATTAAGAAATTTTTGAGAGATACATTTTTCAACATACAATACAGTGTATATTGTATGTTAAAAAGGCATTTCTCTATTTACGTATGTATTTAATATAATTGGTCGCCGTTGGTAGTTCGAATAATCGCGATACCTGAGTCCATAAATGAGGGACCGTTCCCTATCATATCGATTATCCATTTTATAGTTTTTTTTAATTGGTTATTTATTTATGTGAATGTTGATTCTCATTAAAAATAACTGTAACAGCTAAACATTTAACATTTTAGATCAACGAAATCTTTCCACGAATGGCTGCAAAAGAGACCACACTTAGCCATGCCACCGTATTTAAAATCTCTTGAAGCTCCGGGAGAAAAGAAGCAACCTTTTGTTGTGCCATCTGATTATGTTGTTAAAATGAAAGCATCTTCTTCTGCACAAGAATTGGCATTACCTATTTCAGAATTTTCACTAGAGCTAAAGGAAGTGCTTAGTAAACTTTTAAATGAATAAATTTTCTTGTTTGTTACTACTACTTGATGTACTTAATGAGGTTCTAACCCAATGAATTATTAGTTAATCAATTTGAATTGGTAATTCATAGTCGGCGTTAATTATTAATCCTGAAAAAAAATGGTTTTTTATATACATTTTTAAAGGCGATTTAAGAACTTAAATAGCTATTTGTCTATTAAAAATAACCAAGGATTCGAACTACTTACTCAATAAAATTTTATTTCTGTAGGTACTTGTTTCTATTACATTCATAAATGCCCCCAATAATAAATAGTTTTGCTCAAATTTTTGTTACAATTTTATTATTACTATAGAAATTACATTAATTGTTCAATTGAGTATTTTTAAATTCAATAATTCTTATAGAAATTACGATAATGTAGTAAAAAATCATATTAAAATATTACAGATTTAAGTAATAAAAATATATATTAGAAGTCATTATAGTTGTCAAGCAATTCTGTTTATTAAATCAATAATAACGTGCGCGGGCGGGCCGCTAGTATATAGATATTACCTTATCTATACACGGTAATATCGTATATAGTTAATAGATATTTTATTATTCTACAAATAAATTAAAATAGTATCATTAACTTTTTCACTTATTAATTATTAATAATCATTGTACTCCATTAATACGTGACCGTTTTTTCTATGATTATTTGTTATTTGTATATTATCTGTAGTTGTAATTGAACCACTAATTTGTGAACAATAACGGTGATGGACATCAACTTCAACTATTATTTTATCAGTAGAATACTTTCTGAAATAAAACAATTTTCCCAAAAGTAACAAGCATGGCGCCGTCACAGTCTAAAGCAGTGGTTCCCAACCAGTGGTCCGCGGACCACCAGTGGTCCGTAGAAGCATAAATATGGTCCGCGAACGATTTTAATTTTATGACTGGGTTTGGTGAGGTGAAGTTTCTGTTTAATTATTACAGTAACAATTATAACAGTAAATTTTTATTATACCTACATGCATAGTGGTCCCTGCTGCCAAGAATGATATAAAAGTGGTCCTTGATCAAGAAAAGGTTGGGAACCCCTGGTCTAAAGTGACCAAAAATGTGTCAATTTAGTGTGACAGTTTTGCTTTAACACTGTTATGAGATTACTTGCATACGTCGGTAAAGAAGTTTCACTTCAAAAATAAATAAAATTGTTGCTTAATATTCGGTGACTTTAACTATACATATATAGTAGGCTTATCGTGTCTATTGCAAACGCATATTCTTCCTACATTTATCAATGTGACTCAAACGATTTCTACAAACTCGTTTAGTAGTTTATTGTCATATTGTGTGACTTAAGAGTTATGGCTCTTACCTTACTATCTATGTACATCCACCGACCGTTGTCATTTCCTTAGTACATCTTTACTTTTTCGAATTATCAATTACTAAATTTTAATTCTCCATCTTCCGAGATTTTGATAGTGAAATGAAAAGTTTCATTTTTCTCATTCTTCTATAATCTCCAAAATCTTCTTGGAGCACTTTTAACGGAATCTACGTGCCAAGACGCAGCTTTGTTTGTGTGGTTAATGATTGTTTTGGTGGTGCGTTTTCTGTCAGTCAACAACGGAAAAGTTTTATATAGAAATATGTACATATTCTTGTATATATACGCGTATTATATTTGGTAGGGCAACTATATTAGGTAGGCCATTCGTGGCGCAGCGGCACGAGGTGTGACTGTAAAACCGACTGGTTGTGGGTTCGATTCCCACTCGAGGAGATGAAATATTTGCTTAAATTTATATTTCTATTTCTTCGCTATGGTATCGAGGTTAAGCGCGGCGTTAAGTTCTGCCACTCAACTCGCAATGACTCCAGAATTCGGCTGAAAGTGGGGAATGGAATGTCTTAACACTAGGTTCCCTCTGCCTACCCTGCTGCTGTGCTGCGGGATATAGCGTGAAGCTGATTTTTATATTTATTTCAATTATATATATATTATAGTCATCTTAAATGTTACATCAATATTGTTATTCATTTATGAAACAAATATAAAACCATATTTAATAAATTATATTTATTTATCATTGGACTTATATTATATTTATCTAATTGCATTAAAATTTGCGAAATAGTTTAAATGAAACGGAAACTTTCTAATATCAATTTATACAATAACAGCTGATCCAGAAAATCACTACTTCATTTTATATGTATGTATGTATGTATGTATAAAGTAGTAAAATGATTATACCATAGGTAAATAAGGGAAGGTGGTTGGGAAATAAATTTAAGTACAAGGCCGTCCACACGTGGAATACTGCTCTAACCTTTGAGCCCGCACATCACAATACCTCAGCACTCTCAGATTAAAAGAAGGGCAGTCCAACTTGTAAACGTTCCAGTATTAACTAATGATTTGGATCGCTTGGATGGATGGATAACATCGTTAGGACGACAGCCATTTCTGTATATTTTACCGGCTGTGTGTTTGGAGGAATTGGTCGTTCGTATTCTTCCATCTGAATTCTGCATCCGTACTTCATGCCACAACCTAGCATGCACTACAACTACCGGGTAGTTGAACTCACATCTTTCATTTAAAATATGATTGATTTTAATCGATTAAGAATCTAAACCTTATTTTTTCATTTTTCTCCACTTCCAGATTGTCAATTAATTTATTATTTACTATTCTAAAAATAAAAAAAAAATTTTTAGACCACATCTCAATTCTTTACGTTTTGGCCCAAAAGTTTCAGTCTCCTTTGCGTAGTGAGTGGCGAAACTCAACGCGGCATATTATAATATTACTTATATCCACTAAATATTATTAGTTCAATATCAGTCTTTTATAAGGAAATGTTAGTCATGGCGACAATTATAATCATTTTAGTTGCTTACTAAAAGTTAACCTCTTATTTCACCCTTTCTTACTTTGAAATCAGAAGTACATACTTTGAGTCATTGTCAGTATAATTCTTCGATTTGATCGAAGGTGTAACACGATAAATAAATTGTGGTTAGTCCCCGTATCACTGATAGCCCAATGCGATCTTTTATCAAGATAACAAACTGAATAAAACTACGCCACGTCTAAACTATATTTCTTTACCGATTGCAAATTTTAATGACTATAGGTCTAGTTTATTTAGTTGCAATAAGACATCGCCGCAATTGTTAGTAATATATTTTTTTAATATTTAGAATAAATCTACAAATTATTTTTATTTACTTTCAAATTTTTTTTTCATAATTAATTGTAACTAATTGTAAACAAAAACAGGTTAGGTGCAAGTATGTCCCGCCTACCGAGGCTTTCGTATCAATTTGAGAACTGTAGATCACAGACGACAAATCGAACTTATAAAAGTTGAGTTTGCGGGCATATGCACTCATTTTGTTAATAACTTACAAAGATAAGTTTGTTTTTTTTTTTTTCATTGAAATAGTTAGAAATTTTCACTTTTCGGATTTTTCCCGTTATAATAAGCATATAGCATAAGCTCCGACTTTGTGCCAAATTTCATAACAATAAGTCTATAGGAAGTACCATATAGGTTTTGATTACGTGGGGAGTTTCATACAAAATGCAGCAAAATCGATGCCTGAATGCTCGTATCTTTTGATTGCGTTTATTTAGAAGCTTTACTTTTTCTGTTACTGGAATCCATAGACTTAAATTTGTGATATTAATTTCAGCTTGATACTTCCTTTTTGATCCAGAGATAAATGGCCTTGACAGACGGACAGACAACAAAGCGTCCTCCTATAAGGGTTCTGTTTTCTACCGTTTGAGATATGGAACCCTAAGAATAGACAAACTTTTATATACGAGTACTAGCAAAATGAATATAGGAAACAGTGCAGCAACGTGTACCTAGTCATAGGGTAATTACATTTTTATAATTGATATATTTGTGTATCACAAACGATAACACAAGATAACCGAAATTATTTATTTTCTTTAATTCCTTGCGATCAGAATGGCACATTTGATTGTTTATACAAAGGACACATACGTATTATAAATATGATTAGATAAATAATATATTTTTTTTAATAAATATACATATATTGAATACAAATAATTAGTGAAATGACGGACCAAAATACATCAAGGAAGGAAATGCTTGAGGAGATCGTGAACAGGAAGAACCTTGGTGACAAAAAGTTTCATTCTGAAACATCGTTGCAGAAGTTCGGAGAAGAAGGAGAAAATGAAATTGAAAACGAGTCGCGTAGTGATGAAAATGACCCTGGGGTGTGTATTTTTTTTGGCTCTTATAATTTTATTTATATTATAATATAATATATACACAATAATGCTTATGCTAGTAAGTTACAAAGAAAAAAGTTATACTGGCGCATATTTAAAACGTCTCAAGTTAACAAGCTGCATTTTATGTTTTGTAAATTTCAATAGGCCAGTCGTGACGCAGGGGCACAAGTGTGAGAGTAACGCAGACAGGTTGTAGGTTGGATTCCTACTCGGGGGAATGAATTATAATTTATGAATATTTCCATTTCTTCGCTGTGGTACCAAGCAAAAGCGCGGCGTTGAGTTCCTCCACTCGCCACTCGGAAAGTGGGGACCGGAGTGTCTTAACACTATGCTCCCTCTATCTACCCTACATTATGCGGGATACAGCGTGAAGCCGATAAAAAAATATACATGAGCTTTTATCTGTTACGATCCAAATCGTTATACTTACACTATATCAACATAGAAAATAACACGGCTTGGTAGCATAAACCACTTTTCTGAACGGATAGGTAGACCTGCCGTCGCTTTTCTCTTTTAAGTTTATCTAGATTAGAATATTCGGTGTGCAGCTCGCAGTCCAATCCAATAACATGACAAAATTTACGTTTGGGATTTTGCACAGTAAAGCCCACCATTTAAAAGAGAACCTGTTTTATGTAGAATCGATCATTGTTTTTATTGAACTTTATTACGCTATTTTTTTAAAACTTTAACACTACAGAATATTGTTAATAGCATTTATGCTTGGCACTAAGGATTTTTTTTTAATTGTCTATATTACACTTGCACAATAAGACGAAAACTGACTATCAAGTTGTATAATAATAAATAAATTGTAAGTGCTTTACAATAGACAAGGAATGACTGATTATTCAAATTCTTGAATGTTAATGGATATACAAGTGGTACTCAAGCTTAGACGTATATATGAACTAAAATAGAATTTTAATCATTCATTTCCTTATTCATTACTAATATATAATAAGGGAAAAATATTTAAAAAATATTATTAATTTCTCTATATCTTTTCTATTAAACTATAAAAGTAATAGTGATATACATAAAAATGTACCAAATTCAGGTTCACAACTCATCAGTTAAAACCGTGTCAGTGTCTCCGGAAGCGGATATACCAATTCGTCGGCGGACGATGTCTCAACCAGGTCCTGTCTCGGGAAGTATGATGACCGCCACGGCGGGACGCCGCCGCCGCCCGCCGCGCAGCGTTATGTATGCAGACCTCGAGAGTGCCGTAAGTAAAACTATTATGTAATTTATATTAACCACTCGTACTGTTAAATATATTTTTTTTCTATTCAATTATTTTTAATGCCACTTACTATATGTAATTATAATGAATTTCTAGAGTTTTGTAAGAGATTTTAAATTTCTTATATTACCTGAAGCCAGTCGTGGCGCAAGAGCACAAAGTGTGACTGTAAAAACGTTTGCTTGTAGATTCGATCCCCACTGGAGGAAATGAAATATTTATTTACATTTATATTTTCATTTCTTCGCTCTGATGTCGATGCAAAGCGCGGCGTTGAGTTCCGACACTCAACATGCAATGCTTCCAGAACTCTGCGGATAGTGGGGAACGGAGTGTGTTAACACTAGGTTCCCTCTGGCTACCCTGCTGTGTGCGGGATACATTGTGAAGTTGATTTGATTTATATTACCTGTTACATATTAAATTGTAAGCCTTCAATACGATAGAAAAATTGTATATTGTACCTTAATTTAGCTATGTTGGAAAGAAACATTATATATTAGGAATTAATAATGTATATATAGTAAATCATTGGGTAACATTTGAGATAAGGTTTAAGTATTAAACGTTTTCTTCATAGTTGGGTGCTGTACTAAATCGTAAGTATGACTCACACAATCACACAAAGTTCAGTCACGATATTAATTGCTTATGTAAATTCAATTTTTCTCCTAACTCCTGTAATTTATTAATTAAAAATATTTATGTATTTTAATAAAAATATTTAAGTAATTAAATTGGAAAATAGACGATATAGTGTATGGATTATATTCTTAAAACGGATTTATGTATGATAAAAGCTATTGATAAAATTTTCCAAGTGTAATTAAGACAATTTATTTATCAATTATTAAAATTAAAATATTATCTTTTGAGCTATTATTTTATAATTTTTTAAGAGGATAACGGAGTGTCTTAACACTAGATATATCAGGCTACCCTTCTATATGGGAGACAAAACATGACGCAAAAAATGATATAAAACATTCCATTTAAATTTAATTATGGACTTATGCTTAAACGAGGATTAAAATTAATATTTAAGTACCTATGTTAAAAGGAAAAAATCGTTAAGTAAAGAAAGAAATTTTTACCTTGTTTTGTGCTTAATTTTAATGTCATTTTTTAACAATATTAATATTATTTCATAATTTAATATTTATATTTACGTAATATTATATCAGTAGCATAATATTAGATTATAAATATGAATTACATTAATAACATACTAGCTCTTACATGCGGCTCTGTCCACATGGTCCAATGGAAATACTAAGAGTCGTGTATGACTGATTAACTTGACCAGACGTCCCGTTTCCAAAGATAGTGTCGGGACGAAAAAATGTCAAATATTACGAAACGGCACAAAAATTTGGTCGGCCAAATCGCATTTCGTTGAAATTCGGTGGGTGGTCTTCTGTATTGTAATCGAATATATTTTATATAGTATGACAGTATATCTGCTGCTAACGCGTCAGCAGGAAGTATGCTATCTGCTGCTAGCCACTCCTAAAACGAGAAACAAAAGCTTACTTAAACGAAAGCATTCAAAAAAGACCAAAAGTATGGTACAACAAAACAATGAAAGTGAACTATCATATTCTATATGAAATATTCAAATGTTACTTTTTCGGTGAAAATGTTGTACATAATAGTAAAAAAAAAAAACTATTTACCGACATAAACCAGTGTCTCGTTTTGAGCGGAAAAGAAGAATGGTCACGTTATTTATGACATATGACATATTCTTAGAGCCCGGTAACTTAGACTACAGATATAACAAAGTGCATACAATATTAATACATACTTAAAAAACAATTATTTTGGAACTACAGATAGACACTTAAAAAAACGGTCAAATATCATTTTCTATTATATATGAGACATAATACCGTATTGCGGTATTGCGTATTTATAAAAGCTGACTTCACATACAGAACAGTACCAAATTGTAGTCGATGTCCCTTTGGGGTCTTCATTCCACTGTCTGCTACGGAGTGTCGTGCCTATTAAACGTGGCAGTCGCAGAACACCGGACTCGTCGCGTCTGGCACTAAAAGTCAACAGATTGGGATGGGATGCGTACATTTTACTCATCTTATCTCTGGGGGCCGGTTTGCTTCTCTTCTGATGATCTTACTATCTGTGCTGCGGCTGTTGCTGACGTGGTTCTATAGGGCATGGATTTTTATATTCCTAGCACTGTGCTAGCACACTGTACAGCCAATCGGTGGCAAGTCACAGCCTTGTTTCGATATGTCTTGTGAACTTGTTGCCTTTAGCAAACGCGAAGCATATCAAATCTGGGCCGAGGCCCGGTTACTAAGGATCCGAAGTTGAAAGCCTCTAAGAAGAAGTATAACCGAGCCTCTAGGTACATACTTTAAGTGACAAATTGCCAGACCAAGATCCGAACATAACGCCAAAAGTGAAAGAAGCTTGAGAACTACCCTCCGGAACGGCGTTTCTTTCGGCATTCTTATTCAGTCGGCGTAGTCCCAGACTCGTGGAAGAGCGCTGTTATCCACCCGATCCCGAAGAAAGGCGATGGTTCCGATCCATCTAACTAAAGTGACGGAAAGCATAATAAATAGACAGCTCCTAGTTTATCTGGAGGATCACCGATTGATTATTGACCGTCAATATGACTTCCGCCATGGTCGCTCAAACGGTGATCTTCTGGTTTACCTAACCCACCGCTGGGCTGCGGCGGCAAAGGAGAGGGCAAAAGAGATAGGTTTGCTATGTCGCTGACTATTTTTTGAACTAATGAAATTGAATATTTTTGTAATACAATTTACTTACATAATATGTATATTTAAGTATATGTACAGCGCTCGCGTTCAAAGCAATTTGATGCCATTTTGAGGCTAATCAAGGATTACACCGTAATGTTATATTGCCTATAGCACTCTTAAGGAATGTAGTTTTCATCCACAACAAAAAAACTAACCAGTAGTTTCGGAGATCTTAGCGCTTAAGCAAACAAACTTCTCCGCTTTATTCTTTATAATATGTATACAAATCCACACTTAAATCTATAAGTACAAACACTTTTCTTTTAGTAAAACTAATTTAAATATATTTTTTTATTTCATATGAGGAAATAATTATGGAAACGCTAATTTTGATTATAAAATTCGGCGTGCTATCTAGTGGCATTAAACTCAGGATTAAAAGATTAAGTATATACTTACGTAATCTTTACTGAGACCGAACAAAACGTGTAAATAATTAATAATTTTATCTTTTATAGTAAAAGATTGTATATTCTTTTAAATACAAATATACATGAATTCCCCTATTTTTTTTTATTGCAATATATATAATTTTACGAACTAAATCTACTTTTGCCTTAATTATCTGAGAAAAATCTCTAAAAAAGTAAAAACCCGATGACGACATGACATTGAATCTTATCATAAAAATCTAAGAACTAATAATATTTTATTATTTATAATTATCTTATTACGTGTATCAATTAATGACTACGTAAGTCCGACAGTGATGAATGACTGGTTTTTTTGGCATAAAAAAAATATTGAGTAATTTGTACTTTGAAAGTTTATTTTTAAATTGTTTCAAATAAGTCGTTTTGTCCTGTTTTCAAAGTAAATTTATTTTAAGCGCCGCCCGTAGTTTAAACAGCGAATTCATATATATGGGCGCAATGGGTTGTAATGATTTTTCCACGAGAATAATATGGATATGTTCACTTTATTGTAAATATTGCTATTTTATGTTTAACTAGTACTAATCAGTAATAAATCCACACTATAGTTATTATATGTAAAAAAAAATCTAATATATATGCGAATATATATTTGGTAGTATGGATATACTCGCAGTATATCCATACTTACTATATATAATATAACATTATAATATATAGTTATATAAACACTAAAGATTTTATACAATCTAAAATAAGAATTTGACTTTGGTATATTTATATGTATATTATTACAAATAAATATAAATTTTGAGGTCGTCGTGGCGCAGGGGCACACGCGAATTATTATTTTATTTTTTTTTATTTTCAACGCTCTATTACCAAGACAAATGCAAATCGTTGAATTCCGCCGCTCAACATACAATATCTCCAAAAAAATCTCGAATATTGGTGAATGGAATGTCTTATTACTAGTTCCCGTTACGTACTCTGCTATATGCGGGATAAAGCGTGAAACTAAAAAAGATATAACCGTTTTGAAACATTTAACGATACACATGAACATGTTATAGTATTTGACGATAATAAACATTTAAGCTTACTCTACATTAAAAAAAAACAAAGAAAAACATACTAAAAAGTGTAAAAATAAAATGTACGGGATTTGTTATAAAGGAGCCGCACAGTTCCACAGCGGCGAGCGCGGCCCGTGTTTGTGAGGCGGGTCACTCTCGCGCAGCCAACTGTAAACCTTTTGAGTTCAGCCGCTCGCCACCCTCGCCCTACGCCCTCCACCCTCCATCCCGCTGTAAATACCGACTGCGGACACGTCGTGCCGCCCCAACGCCTCGCCTAATGAAAATTCAATCTCTATATTTTATTTTATTTTTTTTTATCCAGTTAACTGGCTGCGTCATAAATGCTCTGTAGAAATGTTCATTAATGGCATCGCGGCCGCCCGCTTTCACCTATTTTTTATTATTATTTTATTGAAGCAGTGAACTTTAATTCTTTTTTTTTTGTCGTGTGATGTCTCATTTCATCTAATTATATTTTAATTTTATATTAAAATAAAATTATGTCAATATCTTCCATATCGAATGAGAATTTATATTATGCTTCGCTATTATATTTGTAGCACACTTGGCTAAGTAAATATTTTTTTGTTAAGAATTCTCGAAGTAAATTAAAAATTTAAATGCTACATCTCATCTCATCATGGTTATTATCGTTTAAATAAATAATAACGTATTTATTTTTAATAGAAATTGGCTTTATTTTGAAGATTTTTTAAATACTAGAAGATGTTTGTTGTACTGATAAATGCCATCAATTCTAGTTGCTAAGATAAATGATAAAATTTCAAAGCATATTACATCATGGGCTCGACTTATTAAACAATTAATGAGCTAACAAATAAGATGATGAAAAATATTATATTGTATTAAAATAATATACAAAAAAATATATTTTGAAATGTCGTCGCACAGAGCGTTTTGCACTGACAGCGGACGACCAAAAATTTGTTTCAAAAACGTGGAACGCTGTAATGGGATTATAGTGAAATACGGGGTGTTGTCGATCGAGAGAAACAAGCGACTAATGAAGTTATTAATCCGATTTTGTACGGCTTTCGACGTTCACGCACCATTTTTTGTATAGGTTTTGGATGTAAATATAAACTATGAGTTCCAGAGCACTGTTCTTTACGACTTGTAAAGTTTTTAAAAAATAAATAAATTAGCTTTATGCTGTATCACACACACAGCAGGGTAAACAGAAGGACCCTAACCTAACTTAAAAGACTCCGTTCGAAGCATTGCGTATGAGTGGCGGAATTCATCGCCGTGCTTTGCCTCGATACCAAAGCGGAGAAACGAAAATATAAATTTAAATAAATATTTCATTTCCTCGAGTGGAGATCGAACCCTCAACCAGTCCCGCTTACAGTCACACTTTTGTGCCTCTGCGCGACTACTGGACTCTAATAGAGTTTTTGATTACAGGATTCTCCACACAGGTTGTCAAACCTCACGCTACCCAATAGAGATGATTATCCAATTCCACCCACACAACTGAGTACGTATAAATACATTAGTATATATTTATAATCATATATTATTATTATCATTGTGATGTTAGTATAATATGGTAAATGCCACAAAAGATAATAAAAAGCTATAAATAATAATATACCTTAGCATAAGAAGTTAACTATGCCACATTTTTATTTTTTACGTATGAACATTGAATATTTATAGAATATTTATTATATCGATAAGATTATTTTTACTGGCACAATCACTTCTTGTCACATTTATCAAAAAAGTGGTAAATCACAAACCTAATTATCGTATATTTATTAATACATACAGGTGCTGAAACTACTCCGAGTCCTATTTTTTATAATGGAATCTATAGAAATGGAGAAATCAAATCAAACAGTGAGTATTTACATTATTTGATAAAGTTTAAAATTGGTATTGCATAAACAGTTACTAAAAAATTCTGAATATTTTTGAATGAAATATATTTTTAACATTAACATCCCTTATATATTTTTTTGTAATTGCAGACAATTACCGTCTTCAAACACCTATTGATTTTCGAGGTGGATCAACCCCCAGGAAGAGATCAGTAGTGACAATGGACGCACAATCTATTCGCTCAGTAGATACTCAAGCGCCTCCACCCACCAGCCCTAAAGAAAACACACGTCTCACTGCGTAAATAGTCCAATACTATATTCATATGAAATAGAATTTAATTTTATTAAACTAGTATTAGCTTCACGCTGTATCCTACACATATCAGAGTAAGCAGAGGGAACCTAGTGTTAAGACACTCCGTTCCTCACTTCCACCGAGTTCTGGAGGCATTGCGTGTTGAGTGGCTAAACTCAACGCCGCGCTTTGCCTCGAATTAAACTAGTATTAAATTTTATATTAATGCTAATAATAAACCACTCGATTGTTTCTCATTAAACTTGCATTAAAAATACACTTATATCTTTCAAGTATATCTAATTCAAGTATGGCGCTCGTAACAATAATACCAGCTTATCGAAATATTATATTAGAGTACCTACTACTACTTTGTCTTTTGTCATTTTTTTTTGTTTTATATCGGAAAAATTATATTTTTGTATATTTAATATATTGTATGTTCTCAAAATTATATAATTACACAAAATATTATTAATTTTTATTTTAGTAAATATTTTACAATGATGTTAAGCTGTATGTATGCAGTTTTATTGGTCACTCTTGGAATTATAATACACGTCTCTGATCCATTCATAAGCTTCGCACCGTCCAGGGTAATTATTTGCATTATATAAAAAAACAAAAAATATATTTTTGCTAAGTATGGAATGACACTTTAAAAAGGTAAAAAACATGTATTTTAAAATGGATAATAGAATAAATCAAAATCAGCTTCACGCTGTAACCCGCACACAGCAGGGTAGGCAGAGGTAATATTGTGTTAAGACACTCCGTTTCCCACTTTCCGCTGAATTGCCGGCATTGCGTGTTGAGTGACGGTACTCAACGCCGCGCTTTGCCTTAACACTAGAGCGAAGAAACGGAAATATAAAGAAAAAAATATTGATTTTAATTATTTAATACGTACAATAAAATGTAATACATATATTGCTTATTTTTCAGATTTATTCTCTCGTATTACTCGCTGTCGGATTTCTATATTTATTATATTTAATAATAGACATTAACAGATATAAAGCAATCGCTTTGAAGAATCAAAAGATAAAGGGAATCCATAACGATAAGTTGGCGGAATTTTTCCGGAAACAAGAGGTATATTATCTATAACTATCTTTGCCTATTTTCCTATCTTTGCCGAGTTACCGTAACTAATACATAAAAGATCATAGAGGGAACATCTAGTGTAGAAAGAGAAAAAATAATTAATTGTTAACGAAAATTGTTATTGGTTTAAATATAGGTTGCGTACCTTCAATGGGTAATTATTTTAAATTATTATATTAATAGTGTGCTAAGCGAATCGTTGGGGCCCGCCACCCAACATGCATCTTGCTATATCTCTAGAAGGGTAAAATTAGAACAGAGTCTCTTACCATATCTACCTGCTTGCACCATTCAAATTCAGGATATACGTAAAGATAAAAAATAAAAATACTTTTTCCATTAAAATGTTTTTTAAAAACCATATTGGTTTGCCTATTACGATTATTATCTTTATAAGTTCTAAACCAAGGCAATTCTTTTTCGAATCTAATATTCCATGTGTATTCAAAAATGTAAGAATGAGCACCATTATTTAAGGATTTATTTTACTTATATATTTTTTTTTAAAAAACACAGGATGAGTACAACATCAACAACACAGGAGATCGCACCCCACAAAGCACATTATCTCAAGGTTTTCCATCGGCAGTCCTGATACCTTTAAGACACGATTATTGCTTTAGCTCTGGAAGGCATTCTGGAAGTTTCTACTTAAAATTGGGTGCCGCTGGTGAGTGAAAATCTAGATTTTAGTTTCTAATAAACTTAAAAGTAATTATATCACTGTGGAACATCACCAGACGTTTATAAAGTGTTATTCTCAGCCTCTCTTTATGATTGTGGATTCGATCCCTACTCGAGGAAATGAAAGCTTTATTTAAATTTATATTTCTATTTCTTCGCTCTGGTGTCATGGTAAAGAGCGACTTTGAGTTCCGCCACTTAACACGCAATGCCTCCAAAATTCAGCGGAAAATGGGAAACGGAGTGTCTTAACACTAGGTTCCTTCTGCTTACCCTGCTGTGTGCGGGATATTATTATTATTCTTAGCCTTTCCTTTCCTTTCTTAGTCTTAGTTTTACGCAACCAGAAAATGTTAGAGACTGTAAAGTAATGAACAATCAAATTGAATAAGTAGGTATAGTTATTTGTAATTAGTTATATTCACCAAATAATAAAATTATGAAACATGGATTTTAACACTGAAACAACTAAAACTGTTCTGAATGGAAATCGAATCCACAATCTTCAGGCTAAGTTGAGTAGTAACGACAATTTTTTTTTCATAGCTAACTATATGAGGGACAAACCCACCCTTTGTCCCTCATATAGCAGAGTAGGCAGTGATAAGCTAGTGTTTAGACAATTTGTTCTCCGCTACCAGATCCAAAATTGAGCGTATAGAGTGGCGAAATTGAACGTTGCATTCTGTTCATCACAGATTGATGAAACCACAACCATCGCGTCTATAATCAGTCACACTGACCCACTGTATCAGGATGGCCTCAACTAATATTCGAGTCAATATAAAAATAATTAAATTTGACAATATTTTCAGGTTTTGCATTAGGACACTTAGTACACTCAGTTCTACTAATCGCAGTAGAAATCAGCTATATTTTCGACGAAGATATTGATAACGAGGCGTGCGTCGACGTAACGCAAGTGGTACTCGACGTATGCAATCCACTATATTGTTTTTTACAACTTTACTTCATATTCAAATACTCAAATGTTCTTATATTACGAGCTCAGGTACGCTATCTGCTTTCTTTTTAATTTTATTTTTATTGTTTAACCACCAGTATTTTGTAATTTAATGGTTATTTTAAACAGGGCTTAGCTCACTTCGGTTTCATGCACATGATTGGCAGCAGTTTGTGCTTCTGGATATCCACTATTGTTCGTGAAATACTCTTAGCTTTAACTATTTATGCAAACTCAGTGTATGGAAATAGGAATGAAACTGAAACTGAAACTTATTCTGAGACTGGTAAGTATTATAATATACTATATACTAGTTTAAATAAGCACGTAATATGTACATATATATATTTACATAGCATCCACAAACTTAACTTTAAAAAAAATGCTAATTTTCTATATATTTAAGAGATTAATAAGCATATTACTTTAAATCCTTGTGCAACACGTAGTTTGCAGTTTGCCATTTGTTATTCACAAATGTCACAACAAAAAATAGCATCAGCAAAAAAATATATAACCAATAATAAATAAATAATACAATTTTTAATCACCTTCGAAAATAAAACGAGTTTGCCTCAAATCGACATCAGACTATTTTGATTTGTCTATTCTTAAAATTATTATGTCATTTGCTTTAGAGTTCAATGGGATGCCAATGTAAAAAAAAACTGTGCAAGGTTGGTCCTAAAATATTGGTTTTGACGCCTGTATGTATAGAAACTCCTTCTAAAGAAAAAACCTTCAATAAAAATGTTTTTAGTAACATACAATATCATAGAGATATTCAGACAGATGATATTTTTGTTCTTATGCACTTAAAAAAAATATGAAATTATTATTATGTATTTGTTATATATTTTTTTGCTGATGTTATTTTTATGCTATTGTTCATACCTGAACCTGAACCAAACTGAACTTACAAACGCATACAAACAACGTTTGTAAGTTCAGTTTTACATTCGTTTGTCTATACACGATAGTACATTATATGCAAAACAATAATTCTTGTTCGTCTGTCAAGATAATTTATCTAGAGATCGTATGAAGGATCAAGCTGAAATTAGCTTTAATAGTCAGTCCCTTAGAGCAAATTATAACATTTGGCACGAAGTGAGAACTTACAGTAGGTAAAAATAAACGGAAAATTCCTAAAATGGATATTTATATTACACTAAAAATGTTTTTTTTTTCATATAAAATTAATGCGCAAACTTGTTTGTTATACTTCCCGTTAAAATCCTGAAATTGGTACGGAACCCTCGGAGACCGCGTTCAGCTCGCAATTGACTGGCCTCTTATATTTCATTAAAATTCATTAAAATTAAATTTTATTTAAACACCTATTGTTTTAAGATGTACGCAGTTTCTTGAATATAAGTGGACTTTATGATGAAAATTGCAAAGGTCCAGCGACGATCACGTCCATCGTTGAAAATCTTTCACCATACTTATATCCTTTTGGTGTCGAATTCAACATTCTTATAGGTGAGGAATTTGCAAAAAAGTTTTATATGGATTTCATTTACCAATTTGTCCTTGTATATACATACATACAAGGACAAATTGCTAAATGCATATTTTATTACTTAATACTTATATTATTATTTAAAACAGTTGTTTACACCTGGTAATATGAATAAAGTAAATGTTATTAATACTCATTATCAAAGTAAATAATTGGAAAGATATTAGCGGAATTCGGTTTTTGATAAAACAAACTGATAAACCAAGCTGTTTTAACGAGTATTTTAGGAATGTCACTATGCTGTGGTAATTTTTTTTATAATTAAAATGATAACGTTTTGTCGTTATCATAATTTTTTTATTGACAAATATTTTTTATTATGTTTATACCTAAATATACTCTCAGTATAAATTAAATATTTTTTCATACATACATATATCATTATTTATAAAAATAATGTTCTAAATTCATTTTACTATGCCCATTCATAAAAATTATTTTACTTGCAGTTGCTGTATACTACATTATCTGGAGCCATATTGGATCGTGTTCGAACACGGAGTCCGACGGCACGTCTAGCTTAGAAGACAATAATACTGTTTGCAAGTATGTTGAACAAATAATATATAACTATAGATATAAATATGAGGTCTATTGGTACAAATGTCGGACTTTAAAACGCAAAGGTCGTGGGTTCATTCTCCACTCGTTGGAATTAATTATTTTCATTTTCTCGCCCGGTTAAGGTAGTTGGAGTTCCATCACACAGTGGAGAACGGAGATACTTAACTTGGCGACTTAAGTGGCGAAACTCAACGCCGTACTTTCACCGTCACCTTGTAAATGACACCACGACAGGACAGTCAAATTGAGATATATGTTTTTTTATTGCAGAATACCAACAGCCAGTGAAGACAATGACTATACAAGTAATATAGTAATTTATGCAGATTGTCACGCATCTAACAAGGGGCTGTTCTTGGGGATGATATTGACTGTTTTAACAGCTGGTATACTGATATTAGGCTTCGTTTTTAATGGTGTTGGCGCGTAAGTCAAAAATTATACATATTTCTAATGACATAACATTTGTTTGTTAGATTGTCCTCAATTTCTTTTATTTTGATACCTTGTCATAAAATATATATTAGACTTAAAGATTTACTGTATTTTAATCGGCATGCAATGTTACGAATACGAATAGATAGCTAAGACGAGAGTATCTTGCATTTTAGCTTCACGTTTCATCCCTAGCAGGGTGTAGCCAAAGAGAACGTAGCGCCAAAGGCTACGGAATATCTTGACACTAGATTTTTTCTACCTACCCTGATACGAATGAATCTATGCTATTCATTTATGTATTATGATTTTCATCTATGTAATTTAGAAAATTACATATATCCATTGCAAATATCCTCGTAAGCCAAATAGGAGATTAAACATTTTTAAACTCTTATTTGGCTTTCAAGAATATAAGAAGAATTTATTTATTCATAGCTAATAATATTACTAATTTAAGGCCTTTTTATTTTATAGCACTATACATTAAATGTATTTTTTTACAGAGACTTCCAAGAACTGGGCTACCTGTTGAACTCCTGCACGAAACTGGCTTTGCACGCTATATTGCTCATCTCAGTAGTGATTGCATACAATCAAACAAGGAAATTAGATATCAATGAACACCCAATCTCCCTTTTAGACGATATACTGCTATTTATCTGTCTGCCGGCCTTTTTCATGGAAACAGTATTTTCTATGATAGCAACGATTAACATATTGAACATTGTAAAAACAATAGATGTTGCTCTAATGGTAATTATTTGGAGTTCTATTATAGTTATAAATTATTTATTTAAATAATTTAAACATCAAATACATATACAAACATTTTATTGCTAGAATAATTAAAAAAATTGTAAATTTTCAGGTCATACAAGTCATATTACAGACAGCATTGCTGGTGGACGGTCTTCGGCGTTGTAGTAACAGTCGAAAACTGAGACGGACGAAACCAGGGCGTGAGGTCCTCATGTTCCTCATAATAACAAATGTTGCCATGTGGTTATTTAATACATTCTCTTATAAATCTCCAGAAAGCCTCGATGAAAGATATGAATTTTATGGTAAAGTCCTATGGAGTATATTAGGTCATATCAGTCTACCTCTTATAATGTTCTATAGGTTCCATTCGAGCGTTTGCTTTGCGGATATATGGGATGCAGCATACAAACCTGGTTCTGATCATTAATATAATAACTAAATAAGTATACAGAACAAAAAAATAAAATAATCAAATGAATTAAAAATTTTACGCAAATTGACATCAACCCCAAAAAATCAGTTAGAATAGTAATCAAAAATAGTATAAGTATAGTAAAATATAGTTTCGTTTATTGTTTTTTTAGTTTTCTTTATGTTAAGGTAATTAAAATAATATTTTAATTATTTACTTAATATAAAAAAACAAACCAATAATTGTTATTTTTTGTTTTTTAGTTTTTATATACAGTTTTAAAGTCGGTTTTCTTTTTTTTTTAATTCTTTATTAATATCATTATAAAGAAGTTAGTTTTTGTGAGCATTTATTTATATTAAATTCGAGAACGATAATAGTAAAAAATTGTAATAGTTATAATTTAGTAAAATATAAGTATATCACTCACAGTTACTAAAAGAGATTTCTAATATATAGATTGTTAAAAATGTATAATGATAGGTCGCATTTATTTCTATATTTAAGAAGTGTTTTTAGAATATATTAACAGGACACTTAAATATTATCTTTTATAAAGATAATTATTTAATTCGTTTTATTTGTGTTTAGTCATTAAGTAGTAGATAAATTTGTTTAATGGCTAGAAATTAAGAATAGAATGCCTCTTACATTGTAATTAGCTACTTTATTACGGTATAAATATTCCTTGATTATGTATACATATATAAGAATAGATAGATAAATAATAATAATTAATAAGAATAGATAGAGATATAGAAATAAAAATATCATTATATTTGCGTTTTTTATTTATTGTCTCAATTTCGATACTTAAAAAAATTGTCTTTACTAAGTTCTTTCTTTTTTTTTTCTTATTTGTTTTATAGTTTAAAAACCCTCTTACATATACACTGCCCGACACTGCTACCGTAGGCTATGTGAGACTCACTCATATATTTTTTTTCATTGGTCATCAAAATAATATAACCACTAAAACGGTGCTTCTGTTCCTCTTCCCCTCCGTTTCTGAATTTTTTTATGAACTAAGGATTTTTCGTGATTTTTTTCTCACTCAGTGCTAAATTTTATAATCGTTTTATATATTTTATATCGTTTATTACGCGCTCAATTCCACAAAAAATACAGAAAAAAAGATGCATAAATGCTTGTTTGTATCTTCTGATTACGTTAACTTAGAAGTTTGATTTTTCTGTGCTTCAAAGGACCGTAAACCTAAATAATTAGTATTAATTTCAGTCCTATACCTCAAAAAAATCTCGAAATACAGACAAACAACAAAATGATCCTATAAGGGTTCCGATTTTTTCTTTTAAAGTGCTTAACCCTAAAAATATCAAGAACATACAATTAAGCACACAAGTAAATTAAGTAAGGAGTTCAAATAAGTCATTAAAATCTATGTAACTTATACTTATTTAGAAAACGTATCAAAATTTGAACGTCCTCCTGGAAACCGACCAGGTGGCACGGATTCCAGTCCAGCTACGTTCAAATTTTCATACGTTTTTTAAATAAGTATTTTTCTTTTCTAAGTGTGGAATAACACTCACTTTAAAAATATCTATGCAACTTTATTACGCTAAGACATACAAACATACAATATGCACTCGTATGTACATACGTTGCATACAATGCACGTATCATCACGGCGTCTTAGCTAACCAAGTCCAAGAGGCAGTTAATTAATTCTGCCCTATAACACAATTACCCAATATTAGGTTAAGTACTACGGTCCGGCAGGACGCACTTAGCGGAGATACAAACTAGTTACTTGAACAACCTCGGGACATACATCGCCTCCTGCCTACACAGTTTACAAACTGATATAGTTCATGCGGTATACTGAAAGCTATTAAAATTTAATATTAGATGTTGAATAAATATTATCAGACCAATTTAGATTTTAGAATTATTCATAAATCAAATAAATCAATCAGCTTCACGTTGTGTTCCGCACACAGCAGGGTAAGTAAAGGGAACCTAGTGTTAAGACACTCCGTTCCCCACTTTCTGCCGAATTCTGGAGGCATTGCGTGTTGAGTGGCAGAACTCAACGCCGCGCTTAACCTAGACACCAGAGCGAAGACATGAAAATATACATTTAAGTAAATATTTCATCTCCTTGGGGATCGAACCCACAACCAGTCGGTTTTACAGTCACACCTCTTGCCGCTGCGCCACGACTGGCCTAGAATCATTAATTTTTCAATATATTCTTTCAATTTTTTTTAAGTCTGTCACAAACATATAAATTTATGGTAAACTGTTTTTATTTTACAATATTTATATTACAAATATTATAAATAATAATACAATATATACGTAAAATACAATAAAAATATAAAAATTTAAATAACATTTCCAATAGATACCAAATTTCCATTACACCTCAATATAAACCAATAAAAAAAATGACGTGTGCACTCACACATTTTCTCTTTACTTGAATACCGAGAAAAAATCGCGATAGGACATTTTGTCCGTCGTTCATACTAATGTGAACTTTGTGTGTAGGCTTAATAAGGTATTATTGCCTTTTGCCTATTAGGTGAGGCTCAATGTATCAGTAGGGCAGAACGCCAGTGCGGATATGCGCTCGGCTGACCAATGCCACAGTTGTCTAATTGTTTCCGATCTTCTTTACACAACCACGGCCAGCGTTGAATTGACAAAATTCGAGCATTTATGAATGGCGATCGAAAAAATTTTGGCCGATTTCTCTAACGATCTCGTTGGTGAACGATTTTTTTGCATGATATGTAAATATTTCAGTATTATTTTTATTGCATAATCATAACTAAGCATTTTTTTTATTTATCTAAACTATATGAGTTAAACTGAATTAAATTAAGATTATAAATTTATTAAATACATTAATACATGCTCCCAATGGCACTTTTTCTCATATATCGTCATTGTACAAACACCGACCAGTTACAATTTTATTACATATATAGATCATAATTTAGTATTTAAGCGATTTATCGTAGAGATGTGTAATTTTAATATTTTATAATGAACAAAAATCCTGAAGTCATAATTTGTTAGAAGACCAAAAAAGATTAAAGCATAATATTTAAGTGAGGCCAGTCGTGGCGCAGTGGCACAAAGTGTGACTATTCTTAATCGACTGGTCATGGGTTCGATCCCCACTCGAAGAGATATATATATATACATATATATAAGCGATATTTACTTAATTTTATTTTTCCATTTCTTCGCTCTGGTGTGGAGGCAAAGCGCGGCGTTGAGTTCCGCCACTCAACACGCAATGCCTCCAGAACTTGGCGGAAAATGGGGAACGGAGTGTATTAACACTAGGTTCCCTCTGCCTGCCCTGCAGTGTGGGGAATACAGCGTGAAGCTGATTTTTTTTACAAAGTTATAAACATTTATTAATTATTTTAATAATTAATTATTTTCATAAAATATATATTATTGGGAAAACAATACAATACATTCATTGTATTTTTTTATAGTTTAATATAATTTAATGAAACTATATAAACAAATGCTACTTTATTGTGCTCACTTCATTATATCCCTTAATCACTGTACCTACTTAATTCTTAAGAGCTACTTCAATTTAATGCATTATAGTTATTTCTGTTAATGCCTATATAATCCATCTTTAAGGGCATAAATATACAGATTTATTAAAAATGAATACCTGAGTGTAACTTTAGAAATAAAAAGAATTTTAGTATAATAGTCATGCCCCTCTGTGATACGATGACCTAAAGAATAGTAAATAGTAAACAGATTCGATTCCCACTCGAGAAAATGAAATAGTTATCATTTTCATTTCCTCGCTCTGGTACCGAAGCAAATCGTGGCATTGAGTTGTGCCGTAATGCCTCCAAAATTCCGCAAAACATGGAGAATGGAATATCTTTACACTATGTTTATATCGCGGGAAGCAAAAAAAAAGAAATACAAAATTATTTTTTTTTAACTGGTGACTACAGTTAGTAGTATACTATCTTACCATAACCTTTAGTATCTATTTAAAATCACTTAGGTACCTACAATCAATATATGTAAGTAATTCTTCCATTAAAAGGTTCAAAAGTGAAACAAGTTTAACCATATTATAGGCATTTTCCTGTATCAGTAAACTTTATAATGAAAACATTTTAAAGCAAAAGCTCAGGTGGCTGGCCTCCATTAGCATGTCACTATTAAATTAATACCCCGTTTGTTTTTCACAACACTTAAACTGTATCCATTAATTGCATCATAAAAGCCGCTCCAGCATGTAGTACCTACTAATTAGTTTATAAAATGAACCTTTTAATTTTATACTTCAAAATGGATATACAAAATAGAACTCTATTATTATATAATATAATATTACATGATTTATATTATAATAACTTATATTAAATTAAATATATTGCAACAAAATTCAAATAATTATTGTATAAGTAAGTATGTATATATACATAGAAATAATATATCAGTTGATTAAACAACAAACACATCAAAATAGTAACGGTATCACAAATTTGTGTAAAAATGACCATTTATCAGAGCATGGTACTCTACATACGGTCACGGTGGGCGCTTCAGCTGCGCCCGCGCACCGGAAGGGCGCGACAACATCGCCCCTGCGACCCGTGACAAGCGCACACGCGCATTGTTAGCCACCTATGACACACGCAATAAAAAAATACCTTAGTGAATATTAACAAAAATATATATTGTGTAGATTACTTTACAAAAAAAATAGTGTTCATTTTCTAAATCTTAATTCTAACTGTTATATGTATATGTCTATCAAGTAAGCATTAGTGCTCAATGAATACTCCTGAAGTACGATTGACGTGGAAAGGCAATCGTTTAGCTCCTTGTTCTATTCGTTATTGAAAGGTAAGTGTTCATTCAAGCTGTCTAATCAACTATGTTTTCTTTGCTTTTAGGGAAAAGTAAGAAAAACAATAAACACGTTTGGTTTGATAAAACTTTGCCTTATTCTATAAGAATTGTATAAGAAAATTAAAATAGACTATATATTTTTAACATAAACTCTCGTTTCTTCTTATATTTTCTTTTTATAAAGTAAAACGTAATATAATGAAATTAAATTACTTAGAGGCATTTATATTTCCATTTGTTCGCTCTGGTGCCGAGGCAAAGCGTGGCGTTGAGTTCTGCCATTCAACACGCAATGCCTCCAGAATCCGGCAGAAAGTGGGAAACGGAATGT
Source organism: Heliconius erato x Heliconius himera (assembly GCA_013421005.1). Classification (NCBI taxonomy): domain Eukaryota; kingdom Metazoa; phylum Arthropoda; class Insecta; order Lepidoptera; family Nymphalidae; genus Heliconius; species Heliconius erato x Heliconius himera. The sequence goes on along the minus strand of JAATLQ010027566.1, from coordinate 47,162 downwards.
CTTAACACTATGTTCCCTCTGCCTACCCTGCTTTGTGCGGGATACAGCGTGAAGCTGATTTATTTGATTTTATTTAAATTATTTAACAAACAAATAAGAGTGTCTGATGATCAATGATAATTTCATAACATTGTTAGTTATCATCAAAAGAAATTATTGAGAGGGATGTGCTTACCTCAGATAAACACTAAAAGTTTCTTATTTCCCTTTGGAAGAGCAATACAATTATCAAGATATACGTGTTTTTATATCGATAAATTTGGGGTGAAAAATTGAGTTAGGAGTGTGTTCAATAAAAACTATATAAAAACAGGCTTGCGACAAAGTGACAAGAGGTAAAATCTTATCAGGAAAATTGTGTAGCTTATTACAATTTCCCATGTTACAATTTATAATAAATAAATAAATAAATCAGCTTCACGCTGTATCCCGCACACAGCAGGGTAGGCAGAGGGAACCTAGTGTTAAGACACTCCGTTCCCCACTTTCTGCCGAATTCTGGAGGCATTGCGTGTTGAGTGGCAGAACTCAACGCCGCGCTTAACCTCGACACCAGAGCGAAGAAATGGAAATATAAATTTAAGTAAATATTTCATCTCCTCGAGTGGGGATCGAACCCACAACCAGTCGGTTTT
>JAATLQ010027566.1:24331-42002 GCA_013421005.1 Heliconius erato x Heliconius himera | reverse complement strand
AGGGAACCTAGTAGTAAAACATTCCGTTCCCCACTTTCTGCCGAATTCTGGAGGCGTGCGTGTTGAGTGGCAGATCTCAACGCCGCAGTGTAACTTTCTGTAATGTTTATGATATATTATTTCATAATGGGGATGTCAAATCAAGATATATATGTATATGCATATATATATATATATATATATATATATATATATATATATATATATATATATATATATATATATATATATATATAAGTGTATATAGTTATGTGAATAATAGAAAAATATTAAAATCAATAGTTTTTTATCAAAACTGAAGATTAAATATAAAGCCTAAATATATTTGGGGTAATACCAAGTACGTAATTTTTTTTTTAAATAACATCATCGACTGTATTTCATTAAAAGTTTCGTACGCAACAGAAGTTTCCGTGATTCATATACCCCGATATTGGCAAAATTTCTTTTCAACGTTCAAACTGTAACATGGAACCGATATTAAAGTAACTAATAAGATTAATAAGATTTTAAAGAACTTATGATGTTTTTAAGTAACAAATCAGTACTTTTTTCTTGTTAATAGGCTATATAATAATACGTATGATTATTGCGAATAAAAACGATAAACAATCATAGTTTCCCCTTCAAAAAAATATGTAAATACATACAGAAAACGTTCCACGAATAAAAAACGAAGTGAAGTAAGCTGGAGAGCTATAAGGCGAGAGCATATGTCGGTGTAATGAAGATTTGAGGATAATCGAAAGAGCGGCCGCTCGGCAGACGATTTATTTGCAGCGCGACCGTCCGGATAATAATGCCTTTAACGGCGCTTCCGGGCGTGTTCGGCACCGTTTTGACGTCCCACTGCACTTTACTTTGATAGAGACCACTTGAAGGTCTTTTTTTTATTTTTATTTGTATTTTTCTAATAGAATTTTAGATATGATAATCTAATGAAGCTCTTGATTAGTATTATTTCTAATAGTTTCTAGGTTATTAGTTTTGAAAATAAATTAGTTAAGTAAAGGGTATTATAATTATACATTTTCTACTCTTTTCTACAAGCATTTATGTAACTTAAAAAGAAATATTCTTATAACATTTAATATAAGCAAATCTCGTTTTTTTTTTATCTTTATCTATGATACTTATTTAAATACTAAGTGCGAGTACTCGACAATTACAGTGAATTCATGATAGAATATCTTCAATTCGTTGTCATCACCGAGTTGGTATATATGACTTGGTAGATATGAGTCAAAATTCTTAATCAGTTTCACTCTGTATCCCACATACAGCAGGGTAGGCAGAGGGAACCTAGTCTGGAGGCATTGCGTGTTAAGAACTCGACGCCGCACTTTGCCTCGACACCAGAGCGAAGAAATGGAAATATAAATGTAAGTAAATATTTCATCTCCTCGAGTGGGGATCGAACCCACAACCAATCGGCTTTACAGTTACACTTTGTGCCGCTGCGCTATGACTGGCCTCAAAATTGTTACTACGAAAATATAGGTATAGTACCTATAGGTACTTCTGAGACTTAACTGCTGTAAAACAGATTAAAATTAAAATTAATACTTTATGCAATCCTTTCAATTTAGTAGTAATGCTAAATAGAAATCTAAAAATGTAGTAATAATTATACATTTTATATAAACAATTTTATATAAAAAAAAATATCCAATAAATAATTGGAATCAAATTTATTTATTTCAATGTCTCAAAATCCATTTACATTAAGTAAAAATGTTTTTATTTCCTATTGTTTGTAATTGAATCTCTTAAATGTTTTTCAATCTCCGCAAAGCCAGCCGATTCTAATGGTGCAATAATAGTAAACGAGGCACGAAGAGCGCACTGTCTCCGCGTACTGCTCGCCCGTTGATAGACTTTCGACCTCGTATTAAGTGTTTGCACAAACCTACGCTTGGAAATATCGTGGCCATCATATGCTTTCTAAAGGAAAGTAAATATAATAAAATAACGATACATGTGGTTTACATAAACAAAAAATTCTGCAAAAATATATAATAAATTAAGAAAATACGTAAATAGACAATAACAGTTTTATTTCTTTCTTATTTTTGATCGTATACATATATATTATTAGATAAATAACGAAAAACAACAAACTTTCAATAAACGAAAAGTCATAGTGTGGTCAAATTGAATGAAATTTTATTTGAATGATATACAAAATATATTTCATTTTCGTTCTAAACATTAAAAATAGTTTTATGATTTACCCACATAAGCTCGAAAGTTATCTAATATCTGTGTTTATACCTCGACAAGCGCGTCAATAAACATGACAAAATAGGCAGATAATAAATATGGAATAGGGTTTCCAATCAAGTCTACTTCGCGCCCCCCGGCCGCTCTGCTAGGTGAGTGCTACAGATCTTCAAAATTATAGAATGCTATTTTTTATTCAATATTTGAAGTAACAGCGACAGCGGTAATTGTAGAATAGGTATTATAAACTATAATTTCACAAGTTTTATTTCTACATATCATATAATTGTGATATGTAGAAATAGATATTTATTTGAGGCCAGTCGTGGTGCGGCGGCAGAAAGTGTGACTGTAAAACCGACTGATTGTGCATTCGATCCCCAGTATTATCATGAAATATTTACTTAAATTTATATTTCCATTTCTTCGCTCTGGTGTCGAGGCAAAGCGCGGCGTTGAGTTCTGCTACTCAACACGCAATGCCTCCAAAAACACTAGGTTACCTCTGCCTATCATGCTGTGTGTGATACAGCGTGAAGCTTAAAAGAAAAAATCAAAATTAATATTAATAAATTCTAGATATCTATTATTATCATCGTAACATAATCAAAATAAACTTAATGTTTTATTATTAAATGTTATTTTTTAATTTGATTTCACTCATTATTATCATTATATAAATTATATAAACCTTGAATAGAAGAGTATTAGCTATGCCTAGTAAAATATTTTTTATTTTACTTTTAAATTGTTCATATGGCAAATCTATAATCACTTGAGGCTGTCCAAGTTTGGTCCCATTTATGGTAATATTAATGTTTAACAAAGTCACAATGTCACTTTTATATCAGAAGTGCTCTTCTTTAAAGCGTAATATGTTAATACTAAATTCTCACCTGTCATCTATATATATAAAAGGACTTGTGCTGACTGACTGAGGTAAGACGCACGCAGAGCCGTAACCGCTGATGGTAGAAACGTGAAATTTGAGCAGATGTTTATTTTCATATTCTGGACATCCACTAAGAAGGGAATTTGAAAAATTTTAACCCTAAAGGGATGAAATAGGGGTTGAAAGTTTGTATGGAAAAAAATTTTTAATCTGTACCGATTTTTAAAAAATTTGAAATTCAGACATAAAATTTTTCATTGAACACGTGTTTCATGGTTTTTAAGAATTCACCCCCTAAGGGTTCAAATAAGGGGTTGAAAGTTTATATGGAAAAATCTTTAAATTGCCACCGATTTTTATAAAAAATTAAATTCAGACTGTTAAAAATATTTTATTGAACACGTGTTTCGTTGTTTTTTTAGAATTCACTCCTAAAAAGCGGGCGAAGCCGCGCGCGCCCTCTAGTTATAAATAACAGAATTTAAAAAAAAATGATTTATAAATTTATCCATACATTTGTTTCATAACTAAAATAATATTACAAATTTACTATTTAATATTAATTGAGTTGAGGCCGGTTGTGGCGCAGAGGCACAAAGTGTGACTGTAAAATCGACTGGTTGTGGGTTCGATCCCCACTCGAGGAAGTGAAATATTTATTTACATTTATATTTTTATTTCTTCGCCCTGGTGTCGGGGCAAAGTTCGGCGTTGAGTTCTGCCACTCCAATAGCTCCAGAATTCGGCGGAAAGTGGGGAACGGAGTGTTTTAACACTAGGTTCCCTTTGCCTACCCCGCTGTGTGCGGGATACAGCGTGAAGCTGATTCAATTTAATTTAATTTTAACATTAATTAGACTGGCTTGTCTATTCATATTCTGAAGTTCTTTCTCCAGCGACAACTTTCGTCGACCACCCGTGTTTTGCCGGCATAATGTAGACAACGCAAGTAACGCCTACGGTACAGATTTTTAAATTGCTTACACCCCACATCAATGTATATATTTATTTTAACTAATCTAATGCAATATCAAGTACCTATCTATGTAGCTAACCAAGAAGTTGCTTTACTTAAAATTGGAGTTAAAAAATATTATCGGTCAAACGTAATTCGTGAAAAATTATTCTAATACAAAAAATAATATAAAGCAGTCTGTTTATTAATATTTACTGATTTTGAGTAATATCTCAGAAAAATAATCTATAAGGTAATATTTAAGTAACTTGTTTCATATAGCGCAATATTTATTCACTCAAATCTGTATCTGGAGCCATATTTACATAATTCAGGCGTCCGCCGGAGTGATTCCGCGCCGGTACTGTAATACGCAAAATGAACATATCCAAAGATCCCGCTTACAAATTGAACCACGCTCGGGGTCTATTTTCTAAGTGCTCCATAATTATACATCTGTAGAACATAGTTAATAGTAGGATTAGTTCTTTGTTTAATTCAATGTTATAAAATAGAGTAAAATCATTTTTAATATATATTTTTTTAAGTATAGTATTTTTTAGGCTAATCTTTGAAATATGTGTAGTGATAATACTTAATAATCGTATAAAATAGATATGTCTATGTTAGTTTATATTTTTTTATGTCTACACCTTTATAGATATAGCAATGATGTGTAAAAGGTCCTTAATGATACAATATTATTCTAAGAAATGTCTGTATAAATAAATAATGTATTTTAGAGCTTCGCACTGTATCCTGCACTCATCAGGATAGGCAGAGGTAGGCAAGGGAACCTAGTGTTAAGTTCAAATTAACCCATTAAGACAATTCTATTCCTCACTTTCCACTGAAACCTGGAGGTATTAGTTGTTCAGTGACGGAACTGAACGTCAAACTTGCCCTCGTGACCACACCGAAATTAAATGTTTAATTTCCAAGAGTAGGAACCGAATCCACGACCTTATGCCTCTATGCCATTACAAAATTAAATCACTATTCAACATTTAAATAATAAACAAAACATTATTTTAAAAAAATACACAAATTATACAACAGCATTCATAAATAGAATAGGTGCTTTCGACCCATTGGGACGTTGGGCCGAATGGAGCGCGCATACTAATTCGTGGTCGTTCGAGGCACATTCAAATAGCGAGCAAGCCAGGCTTACGGGGGATATGTGAGACGCGCCCCAAGATTTAGTTTACAACTTAGATTACGAGCGCCACCCAAGCCTGCTGCGCCGCTGGTCAAGAATTAAACAAGGAATCTAATAGGGCACACGTCGCACTCCACCGAACAATCCATTTGAGGGGATTTCAATTACACACTGTACGTATTTTGCGGTACACGTAATCAAAGGGGATTATGGGACTGTTCCAATTTATTTTAATGTTAAAATAAAATTTTACGAGTGCAATATATTCATTGTAATATTTGTATCCACAAATGAGTTGGCGCTGCCCGGATAAATAGTATCCACAAAATTATGATTACAACGATCCGTGTTTGGTATAATAATAAGCAAAAGTATCTCAAAAGTATATGTATATATTTTGAAATGAAACCTTTTTATAAACAATAAAAAATATTTAGAATGATTTTTTAATAAAGGACAAATAAGAGAAAATAATTGATATAAAAAAAAGTATGATATTAATAGAACAATCCAATTTTTCAATGCAACTTCTATTCAAAGACACCGTAAATCGTCAGTTAAAACGGACGTAAGGAACCGTAGCCAGCGTAGCTGTACCTGTTGCGCTCGCTCCGGCTACGGCCTACATCCCGAGCACGGAAGCTTACAGCTCACTTATTTTCTTTTTGTATGCATTTACGTTTCAGATTAAAAGATCCAATCGCCACCCTATACTGTCGGCGACAGTCGGCTGCGACCGGAAGGCTTCGGCAGCGACGGCTGGCTGTCATTGGCTAGCTCGGATGGGGGTGAGTGATGACGCGCTCGAGGGAAGTTTCAGCATTTCAACATCAGTTGTAGTCGCGGGGTTGTACGGAGCGGTTGCCGCTCGGGCCGGCTCGAACCCAGTCTCTCGTCTCACGAACCTTGCTCCCCGCTTCGAGGGTAAGTGAATTTTATTTGATTAAAAAGCAATTTCTTCGGGGAGTTGGTGAATTTACCTGCAATAAACAGCTAAGAAATTACGTCTGATGAGCTACAATCATGTTAGAAAAAGTTTCTGGTTTCGTATAATGTTTTGCAAATATTTTGAAGATTTACAAAAGTTCTTATATATTTTTTAACAAATTTAAAACTTTCTTTCTTAACTTAACTAGAGTTAGTATGAAATTTATGTATATGCAAAATAGTACCTTATTCATGTTTAATATAAAATTTAAATTGAAAATTATGACTGTTCATATTTTTTTAACAATGTCTTACAATTTAGATTTTTTTGTAAAAAAACATTTTATTTTGGAAATAACTATCGTAAACATTAACTAAAATTACAAAAAATATACCAACATAAGAGTTAATTATACAATGAAAGAAACTTTATAACTACAGATAAAATACGAAAATAATAGAACGAATAGATTGGAGAAACTATAACGACTCATACAGTAACCATTAAAGGTTATGGTCGAGATGCTCAGTATCTAATCAGATAAAAGTTAAGTAATAACCGGCCGCCCAACTAAATGAAAGTCGTATTTATACAAGAATGCTGGAATAACATATTTCCTATCTTCATTTATCGATATCGATTGTTATAAAAGTTTTAACTATTGTTCTTTCTATTTAAATAAAAATTAGATTAAGTAAAAAATTTAATTGATTAATGATGAATAAAGGCAGTTTAAATTAAGGACTAAATAAATAACGATATGATATATTATGTGTTTATATTTTAATATAGATCTACATTGTGCATTCCCAATTTAGAATTCATATAAATAAAATTCTGCACCACATACTAGTACTAGGCATACTAGTAAATAATTCATACGTTTTTACTTGACTAATTCAGAAAAAATAATTAATCTTAAAACCTCACAGCTCAACTTTTAGGCTGAAGAAGAAAAAGTACTGCTAAAAGAAAACTTATGTATTTAATTTACTAAGAAAATTATGGTTACATTTTATATTTTATTAGAACAGTTGTGTACCATCCGTATTACATGCAGTTCGATACAAATATAAAATCTTGATTATATTGACTTTGAATACGTTCATGTAAATATTTTCGTATATCTAAAAAAAATGAATCAGCTTTATGATGTATCCAGAACACAGCAGCGTAAGCAGAGGGAACCTAGTGTTAAGACATTTTCTGACTTCTCTTTTGACTCTTTAATATACGGCATTGCGTGCCATATCGTAAAAAATAATGGTTTATTATTTTTTACTTAAATAATATTAACTAAGTGTTATATTGCTCCATTAAGGATATTGATATTTCCACTTTTAGTTTATTTTCCTTTTAACTAAATATTATATCAACCACGTCATTATATTAATAAGCAGTTTATTTTATCAAAATAATGCGCAAAAAATTTTAACAATAAAAAAATATATACAAAAAATACAGTTTTCAGATTCAAGAGTCTAGTGGCTACTACAAACTCACAATTGCAGACGCCTCTATTATTTACAAGTACAAAATGGATATTACAACATGATATAACAAAGGAAATATCAGCTTTTCACTATCGGTCCGGTTATCTAGTAATGAAACAAAGAACCGGACTCTCAAAATGCACTATGCAAATATTTTTTTATAATAGCTAACTTTCTCTTAACTGGCATTAGTCCCGGCTTCTGCTGCCAAGCCCTGTTTTCCAACTCAACCTTCTCCAACTTGCACCATCATTCGTTGAAGACAGTTCCTCCATGACAATATCCTACATCGCTTACTTGGACGTCCAGGAGAGTCTTACTCCAGGGACAGACGTAACAATATTTACTCTGATTTAGCTCCCGTGGCCAAGGGGCAAGGAAACCATACCATCTCAGGCGATGTTCTTGGAGCTTATCTGCTACGGTACGAACTCCAAGACTACCTCGAATGAATGTGTTGCTTATGAGGTCAGACAGCGTTTTGCTACAAATCCACTTCAGTTTCGTCATTTCCGGAACGTAAAGCTCCTCAGAGTGCTGAAATAGTGCTATCCAGTATTTTTTACCGTATAAAAGAATTAGTCTCGGATCATGGTCAGTTTGATCCAAACACTCTTAGGGTATCACGGTACGGTCTTATACGGTAGTCCTTTTGCCATATCAGCCCAGCCCAGCAGCCCAGCCAGCAGCTTCGGCAGTATTTTGCGGTTGCAGACCACACCACCTCTCGCAATTTGGCCCAAGATTTCGCTAATTACTTTATCATATATATATTTCAACAAATGTATTGATTGTTAATTTTAATTTATGAATAGACCTATTATAGTTAACCAAGTACAATTCATTATAGCCCACATACTGTATTAAGGCTCAGTTTAGATTAAAATAATTATTATTTGAAAACTGGTTGACTAAATAGTGCCCATCTTTTATGCAGCTTTTAAGCTTCATTTTTATCAAAACATCATCTTTATATTATAATTTATTCCAAATACAAACAGTGAACACGGTACACAAGGAATATAATTTCACCATATTCGATTTATATTTCAACATTTTCTCTTTACTTTTTTAATGAGTTTTGATGACTCCGCGACTCTGTGTGATTTGAAACCAATCAAACTTTTTCGTATTTGAAGAATATTCTAATAAATTACCGTACACAGAGCAATTTTAAATATATTTTTTTCCCAGGAATAATTCAACAAAAACAAAAATATAAAATCAACAAAAATCATACAATAAAATTTATACGGCTATAGAATTTTATTCTATTAAGTTCTTTATTTGGACATCGTATATACTTGATTGATTGAATTCGTCTGCCGCTGAATGACTATTGTGGACACGTATTCGTAGGCTCCAGCGCGGAGCACAGCCGCAACGACACGTTGACATGAATAGACGGCCCAGCCTTCGTGTCGGTGTGCCACTCTTGCTATGCATCATGCAATTTGATAACCACAGTAGTCTAATGGAATTAATGACGAACACTCTAAAACAGCCGCTTATGCTTAAGATACAGTTTTCAGATCTAAATCGTTATATATATTTTAAGAGTACTATTTTATCGTTGAGTTCTGCCACTCAACACGCAATGCCTTCAGAGTTCGGCAGAAAGTGGGGAACGGAATGTCTTAACACTAGATTCCCTCTGCCTACTCTACTGTGTGCGGGATAAAACGTGAAGCTGATTAAGGGTTCTATTGATAAATTGACATGTTGACATCACAAATTACCAATACTGCCAAATAGTAACAAATTCTTATTGTATTTTTTTTAATTATTAAAAAAAACGAAATTCCCTTTATATTAGGAGAAAAAGAATAAAAATAAATGTGATTGTAATAATATATAGATACTTTATCAAATTTTAGGATAATAACCAAGTATACAAGTAACATTCACAACAAGTACACAAAATAAAATTGAAAAGAACTTAGGATATAAAGATATACATATAGAAATATGACATCTTGGCAATTGTTTTACAAAACAAGAGATTTGAAACCAATAATCATTTCACGGGACAACTGCGTTATCTTGTGCTATTTTATGTTACATACGTTCTACAAAGTCCGCAGACGAAATAACGATTATGACAAGTCTGACGGCTTACCCCCGACCGCTTAACTTTGAAAGTCTACCACAATTACTTCTGGCATGGTTTAATAAGGACCTGAAACATACGTTCAGAGGATTTTTAAGAATTCTCATTGCAACAGTCCGACGCGTTCCTGTTTTAATCCCTTCAATAGCTTTAATCGTGCGTACAGTTATCGATATTGGTCCGCCTGTTATATAATTTCATTTAAATTAAAGGTTTTATTTTATTTCAGATAATTGTATTTTATATTTTTTTATATTTTTATATATATATATATATATATATATATATATATATATATATATATATATATATATATATATATATATATATATATATATATATAATACGATTTCTCCGTTATTTGTGAACCGATTTTAAGCATTTCGTTTGAAAGAGCGTACTTTCCCTTTGGTCCTGTTACCTGACTGGGTGTCAGGATCTGATGATGAAATCAGGGGAAACTCCTTGAATTTTATAGGGGCGTACAGAGTGTTTCATATATGTTTCAAATAAAAATTAAATCATCTTCCCGCTGTATCCTGCATACACCAGGGTAAGCAGAGGGAACCTAGTTTTAAGACACTCCTTTCCCAACATTCCGCCGAATTCTGGAGGTATTGCGTGTTGAATCGTCCAACCCCGTGCTTTGCCTCGACACCAGAGCGAAGAAATGGAAATATAAATTTAAATAAATATTTCATCTTCGAGTGAAGATCAAATCCACAACAAGTCGATTTTACAGTCACACTATATGCCCCTGCGCCACGACTGGCCTCTTTATATAATTTATTATAATAATCGTATATTTGCTCCCCGTAGTCATAATCTGATGACATTACTCTGCTGATGATGATGGAAGCGTCATTTTTGGATTTATTTTTGACTGACGCCGACTTCAAAAATAACTGATTTAAATAGTAAATAGATAAATAAGTATTAGTAATTTCACTTATCATTCTTACAAATATTATTTCTCCAATTGATTTTTTGTTAAATTACATATAGTTTGTGCATATAGGTGTAATTTTGAAGAGACTTTTTTTTATTTTATTTTTATTTTAATACGTATATTGGAATAAATAATGCCATATTTTTATAACATTAATAAAAAAACAATCTATATTATTTTTTATGCCACAAAACTGACTACAAATTTTATTACGTAAAACAAAACATAAATCAAACATTTTAATAAGAAACAAATTTATCTCTATGATATTATATCAAACTCGTAGCTCGTAGCTCGTAGCTCGGAATATTGCAAGGGAGAATTAAGATGAAGCGCTTTAAATGTAAGCAATAGTGGTATCGAAGATAGGCTGATTGTCTGCAGGCTATCCCTTTGGCTAACGAGCTAGTCACGGCCTCCCCTTTGTATTGTTGTCACCGCAATCCGCTCTGATCCTTGCACTTGCCGAGATTATCCAAATAAGTTGCCTTCAAGACTCACTTCTTACTATTAAATCATGCTTTTTGGGTAAAAGATAAATGTATACGTATATTTCAAATATATTCATAATGCCAGAAGGTTTTGAAAAGTGGGAAGCGGAAGTATCTCTAATATATAATATACCCTAATATATAATTAAATAAATATTCACTTAATACGTGGAAAAAAATATTTTAAAAAATCCTAAAAAAGGCCAAGCTAAATAAATATTCTCTAGAAATTGTGTTTTATATATTCTTGTTTAATTTTTTTTTTAAGTAACCAAATGGATTTGGTTTTACATCATATTTCTGGAATATGTACCGACAACAAAATATGATAAAAGTTGAGTGCATTTCTCATTGTCCTCGAAGAAGAATACCGCTTTATTGCCTGCGAAACCAAATAACCCTTTTATATCTCAGTTTTATATCGGACGCTTATCGGAGATACTAAAGGAAATGAAACTAGAATATCATACACCAGTAACCTTTATATTATTGCATATGGTGATTTTAGTGTTATCTCTTTGTAAAGTGTATATGAATATATAAAAAAAATCAGCTTCACGCTGTATCCCGCACACAACAGAGTAGGCAGAGAATGGAAATATAAATTTAAGTAAATATTTCATCTCCTCGAGTGGGGTTCGAACTCACAACCAGTCGGTTTTTTCAGTCACACCTCGTGCCGCTGCGCCACAACTGGCCTCTCATATGAATATATATTTTTTTCTATTTAATTATTTAACGGTAAAAAATAATTTAACCGTTGCTTGTTTTGACCAAAGCTAATTGTAGTTAGGATTGGTTGTGACTGTAGGATTTCATCTCTGATAGCATAAAATAAAAGCAATTGGTTTTTAGGGTTCCTTACCACTAAAGGGTAAAACCCTTGTCACTTTGTTGCCCGTCTGTCCCTATGTCAAGACCATATATCTCGCGATCGCGTGGAGGTATCAGACATGAAATAAGTATCGTATACATAGGTCATATAAGTCTATGGTACCTTAAAGCACATAAAAAATCAAGCTTCTATGTCAATTTTGCTGCATTTGTATTAAATTCCCCGCATAATCTATAAGGTACTTGCCGTGGACCAACAGAATTATGAATTTTGACACGAAATGAGGAATTACTATACAAATAAAGAAAAAAATCCAGAAAATTAAATTTTATAGGTATTTTATAGAAAAAAATGTTTACAAACTTATAATTATGGTGCAATTCATACAAAATATGTGAATACGCAAGCTTAAGATTGACAATTTTTATAACTTGCTTCTAAGAGCGACTCGCACTTAACCGGATTTTTACAATACAATTTTACTATATTGTTCAATAAAGACAAAATAAAATTGCTTTTGTAGCTAATGTTGCAACAGCCAGCTCAGCCGTGTGCAGTGTTTTTCAAAAGCGTTCAACCGTTGGTCGTGTAAAATAAACACAGGGGCGTAAAACGCTTACGTAAAAACACACATAATTTAAATATCAATTGATTCCACTCATGGAGAAATATTTAAATAATGAAGTATTATCTATTTATTGTCGAAGTCGACCCAATTTAGCTTCGAACTTCGCTATTACCCGGGCCCTTCGACAGCACAATAAAAATGATTTATAGACCGTCGAGATCGTCCGCTCAAGAATATAATACGAGTTTATTTATTGCGAGCGAAACTGATAATAAACATCTGGATGCTTCCGATTTATATATTTTTATTTAGGTTTTTCTTTTTAGTTTTTTTTTTGTTTCATATGCATGATGATTACTTCTGTCTGTTTTATTTGTAGATTATTTTAATAACTTTAATTATTTATAAAAGAAAAACTAGAAACTACCTTATTTAGAATTTTAGGTTATTTTCAAAATTAATTACATAGAAACAATTTTTTCTATATTTTGGCAGAACGTTTAAAAATTATAAGTGGAAATTAAAGGTAGAAATAAGTATTACTGCCACTTAGACAGATAATAAAGACTACCTTTATTGTGAAAATGGCAAAAGAAGAATGCACCAAAAAAAGTAGAACAGATTCAGTGTCCACTTATGCCTTAATCATTTATGTGTCTGTATAAGCGAAAATATCATAGTGGAGGTTTGTTTAGATTCATATGAATTTATAGTTTTTAGTAATGAAAATGCAAAAAAAACAATAAAAACATTGAACACGTTATTATTGTGACTTATTAAGTATAGTAAATACAAAATATATTTCCTAGAAAAACCACAGTAGTCAAGTTGCAAAATAGTCCTTAGACAACCACAGACCAAGCATTTTTACTATTTATTAACAAACAAAACCACAATAAATTTCAACATATTTTTTTCTATATTTAAAATATATTATAATTTCAAGAAATATCCCGTGTAGCTGACGAGGCCTAGTGAACAGCACTCAGCAGCAGGGTACTATTATTGGCCACATATTTGCGGGTAGGCAGCGCTCAACTCTGCACTAAACAAACTAATCTGAAAATTACACGCCCCTGCAGCCCGCACGTCGCACGGACCCTCCGCAGTGCATGAAGCGGTAAACTGGACGTAATGTTAACAAACGAGCTCTTTAAGGTTTACTGGTTACATATTTTGCAAACTGCTTTTATTTTTTGTACTTCAGTATGTATTTTACATTGTTTTATATCTTTGAAATATAGGTTTTAGGTAAATGTGTTAGAATATATTTAAATATTTCTTAGTATTAATTAACGATAATAGCTACCTCAATACAACAACGTGAATTTTGATTCGGCTAATATTAATATATAGTGACATTTTAGACTGCAGCATACAATTATTTTGTGTTCATAAAATATTTACATAATAAAATCTGATAAACGAGTCTGCAAAGTAGAATCGTTCGCTATTAGATTGAGACATTAATTTCAACCAAGCAATAAAAGAGCAGCAAAATGTCTTCACAACGTCGGTACCGTGGCGAGGGCGGCTTGCGATACTCTTAACCGCTCTTAAACGCTTCATAAATATTTCAATAAAACAATGTTGGCGTACTTAGTTATTGAAAGATATATAAATTTTAATGTAAAAAAATCAGCTTCACGCTGTATTCCGCATAAAGTAGGGTAAGCAGAGGGAACCTCTGATTAAGATACTCCGTTGCCCACTTTCCCACTTTCCCCTTGCGTGTTGAGTAGCGGTCCTCAATACCGGGTTTGTGCCTTGGTGCCAGAGCGAAGAAATAAAATATTACTAAATAATAATTAATTCCCTCAAGTGGGGATCGAACCCACCAACGTCGCATTACAGTCATACTAAGCCACGTCTCTGCGCCACGACGGCCTCAGTTTAAGTAAATTTTTAAAGTAACTTAAGCATATATCTGTAAAATTAAAAATATATTGAACTAAGTAATAATTTACGTGAATTTTACACAATTTATATAAAAATATTATAAATATATAGTCATTCTCTAAAATACAGCATATTGAATTTAATAAAAATATAATTTTTGCCAATTGATGTTACCGGCAGATTAACTCTGCGGCTTTGGCCTCGCCGTGTCGTAAAATGTAAGCGAACCTTATTCAATTAAATTTGGCGACATTATAACAATCTCACCGAGCTCATTTTAACGCGCCGTCAACGTCGTTTATTGTGATAATTTATATTATGTTGAAAAAATAGCTTATTTCTATATAAATAAAGTTATAAAAATAACAGGATATATATCTTTTATTTACACAAGGCCATTGTGGCACAGGAGTACAAGAGTGTGATTGTATTGTGACGGTTGTGGATTTGATCATCACTCGAGGGAATGAATTATTATTTCTTAATATCTTCATCTCATCACTCGTGCACCAAGGCTGAATCCCGGCGTTGAACCCCGCCACTCAACACGCAATGCCTCGAAAAAATCAGCGGAAAGTGGGAAACGGAGTGTCTTAACACTAGGTTCCCTCTGTCTTTTGGTCAGCTGTGTACACCAGGGTCAATATTTTTCACATATATATTTTATTAAGTATAAAATAACATAATTTTCTATTACTAAATAACATACATTGTATACGAATATTGCATTCAAATGTAAATAATAATGGTGGAATTTCTAGTTGTCGATTAGCTGAGTCCGGGAATAGCGTCCAGTGCGTTGATTAAGAGAATAGCAACTCAACAAACAGACCGCATTTGCCGCATCATTGCAGAGAATGATCATAATTAATTTAATTTGACTTAATAGCTGGCAATTATCTTATATTGCCTAAAAGTCAAGTTTAATACGTATTGCAATATAATTAAAATTTTTGTTGATAGGTAATTTAAAAGGATATCTAAAAGATATCTCTTATATAATTAAAATGTATATAAGGTAGCGTAAATGAAACATTGTGACAGACTATCTATTTTTACATAATGCAACATCACTAAACAACAGCCCCAAAAAAAAAGACTTCCGATGTGCTCCTTAAAATAACACTATAGATCTTAACCGGGTTGGAAAGGTTTTTAAGCAATAAGTATATTGATTTAAAGCCCCCGCGTCCAAGACATAAAACGAAAATATACTTAAGGTGACCCTAAAATCGTGTTCTCACTTAAGATTTACTCGTAAGTAACTTTTTAAATATATTATTAATACTTTTAAAATACGTTGTTCATACATTCATTGATAAATATACTTTTAAAAAAATGCTATGACAAAATTATTGTTTTTATAACAAATATCACCAACTTTCTATAATTGTATTTAGATAACATGATTATAAGCTGCCTCTCGTATCACTTATAAAACGCAGCATCCAAGCGAGACAAATTTCGCTTTTAGTACCATAATAGCCCATCGCTGAGCTTATTACCTGACGCCATCTATTGAGAACGGCTTTACAGGGAAATCCCGAATAGGTTGTAGCCGATGCTGAAGGTAATATACTTTCAACGTATTTTCTTTTCCATTTTCATATCCGTGACGTTATCGGATAGTTAGTGTGGACTTTAAAAACGCTTACTTGGACAAGTATTTTGTGTATTCGTTTTTGAAAAAGTTTCAAAATCTTATTTTTTTTTTACTTATTTAGAAAACGTATCAAAAAATTGAACGTAGCGGGACTCGAACCCACGTCTCCCGGACACCGATCAGGTCCAGGACGTAAGTATTTTTCTTTCCTAAGTGTGGAATAATACTTTAAAAATGTTTCAAAAAAAAAAAAATAATAATTTTATAACATTAAAGAGAATAAAAAACACTTCGTTCCAAAATAATTTTCGGATATCAGTATCGTTAAAATTGCTAAACTTCATAAATTCCTAAAGTACTTCCGTCAAACTTTTCTGTATAAAAGAATGAAGCATTCAATTTAAGTTATTTCAAAGAAAGTTTGATCTAGGCTCAGGTTCCAAACGGCTCATGACTTATTAAGTGTAGTAAATACTAATTAAAGTGGTGCCAAGTTCCACAGTTGTTGCGGTGTCCGTGGTCAGACGTAACCAGCTCACTACAAACTTTTATCCCCTGACGAAGACCACAGATGCACTAAGAAACCACCTATCTTGGGTATCTACTTATCCCCTTAAAACTATTCAAATGTGTTTTGCATATAAGATTATACGTTAAAGATGCTGCGAATTGCTAACATTTAAACGATAAACGTTAAATGAAGAAGTCTGCGGATTTGCGAGTGAGGTAAAGCGGAGACGAACCGGACACAATTACAGACGGCAATCGTCGGTGCTGACCACTTCTGCTCAGAATATAAGCTCTTATACTTAATAGAGCAGCTCTTTCATTATCGTAATCCGGCTACAATGCCCCACGTCTGCGGACCTCTGTGCTCTTTACTTTAAAACTCCGTAATACCTCCTGCCGTTTAGTATGAGAAGTCAGTCAGTTAAAATAAAATTGTTTGTTATTGGGAAAATTTTATAGATGATATTTTATATTTTTAGGTCATGGTGGCGTGAGCGCACAGACGTTTTACTGTAAGCGTGATTATTGTGGATTCGATCACTACTCGGAGGAATGATTTGAATAGAGTGTCTCGACATTAGATTAGACATCCTATATGCAGAAGAGAGCGTGAGGCATTTCTTTTTATTATTTTTTATTACTTACTTCTGAAACTTACTTCTTCTATAATACATAAATTAAGGCACCTGGTTCTCCACTTGCTTAGCATCCTTTTTAAAAATATTGTGGGTTGATTCTTAAAAATAACAATATTACTTTAGTTACTTTTCAAATTAGACTTCCATTACCATAGATCAATTATTTATTTTCATCCAGACTTAATATACAGTACTAAATTAACAAAAGCATGAATCCAAACGTAGAAAGCGGCTATAAAGTTAAAAGATAGTTAAGTTGCTATTATTATTCCCACTCAGCCGCAATCCTAGTTTTATTGTAGGCTGCGTGAAAGCCAATACACATCGCGTGGAGTGGTTAATGCGCCGACCGTAATATCAATAAAGAGGGTGGAGGACGGGGCCCGTCCTCCAGGTGTCGCCTCCGCGCCGACTT
>JAATLQ010027566.1:0-24321 GCA_013421005.1 Heliconius erato x Heliconius himera | reverse complement strand
TTTAAAATTAAAATACTTCAACTATACTACTTATTCCCTTTTATAATAAACTAAGCAATTATATTATTTAAATATATTCATTTTATTTCAACTGAATCTCAGCGGTGGATTGTTTTCCTCTTTTAAATATATCAAAGAGGTTTCACCCTCTCTGAAAGGGTGATAAAAGCCTACAGTGTCAACACGTTGTACAAAAGTAATCTTTATCGTTTTTTCTGCGTTCTTTTTATATTTAAAAATAAATTAATTATGATAAAATTTAATATGATGATATTATTAATTTTATTAATAATCTTGACTAACAAAAGAGTGTTGTAAACATTATGCAATTTTTTATTTATATTTTCATAAAAACTGTGATTCAAGCAACACAACGGAGCTAAATAAGAGTATAAGATAGAAAGAAATAGAAGTAACAGATTTTTTTTTATTTTCAAATCGTTTACATTACATTTCAAAGACGAAGGAAGAACGTCGTCGAAAAGGAATAATGCTTCATATATGTATCTATGTATAATATAACTCAAACTGCATATAGATAATGGAATTTGAATTATCTCAAAGGCGCAATCTATGCGATTGCTGCTGGCTTTACGTTAGTACATATACATATTAGATTCTAATGAAGTCATTAGTACAACATAGCTTGGATTATTTAAAAAAAAATTTAATCAGCTTCACGCAGTATCCCGCACACAGCAGGGTAGGCAGAGGGAACCTAATGTTAAGACACTCCGTTCCCCACTTTCTGCCGAATTCTTTAGGCGTTGCGTGTTGAGTGGCAGAACTCAACGCCGCAAAAAATAAACAAATTATTATTTATAGATCACAAAATCAAAATATAATCTCCTCCCTCAATTGAATCAGCATAAATTTTATCATCGCATAATTAATCAACAAATGTAAATGATTAAAAATATCTCGGCTATATCCAATTTAAGTTTAATTTTCAAAGCATAAATTCAGTTTAGCTTCCCGGGGCGGCGCGGGATTGAGTCGTTGACTCTCCGCGAGATTGCATGGAACATTTTTATCCCTTTGTTGTAGTTGAGATATTTAAGAGAGGATCCCTTTAGTCTTTGTAATTTTGTTACTCGTTCTGACTGTCCGCCAATGAATGCTTATTGTTATTATATAAATGTGGGTAAAATTTAAAAATATTGTTAAGATGGTAAAAATAATCAACATATAAGTCGGTAGCTTGTGAGTAGCCTTTTTAATAGATTTTATTTGATTACTAGAATTTAAAAAAAATATGCTAATATATAAAAAAATATATATTATACACGATCAATATATTCGACATACTTTTACAAAATAAACAACAATAACGTCTCCTTGTATCAACAACCTATGCTAAAATATATTATTTTTATTCAAAATAAAATTTCAGAACAAGTGCCATCCCCGAATGTAACCTCATTTACATTTTATCCGCTTTTTGTCAGACTTCCTTCCCCTTCTTCAGCTGGATTACCTATGAATTCTTTCGATTGACTTTAAGTAAAAGCTAATATTTATTTTTTCTTTTGTCACGCTATCTTTCAAACTGTAGATATAAAAAAATCACCAATTCTATCTATAAATAAAATATAAAACTAGTTATACATATGTATTCTCTGTTTTATATTATTTAATTATTATGCATATATGTATGTACATACTATCATGAAAGTCGATATTGTTAATCCAAAGTAATAACTAATTAAAACATAAAAGTTATTCTCTAAATAGGAAAAAAATAAGTAAAAGATAAGAAGATGAAAAATTTAATCCCTTTTTACAACAAGGCTTCCACATCGAAGTCTTCGTCTAATGCTTTGAACAGATACTGACGCTAACTTTTCAAATGAGGTTTTTTTGCAATAATAATGTTGGAAAACAATGAAATGTACGAAATTATTAACATATAATTATGTAAAATGTATTTTTTTAGCGTCACGCTGTATCCCGCACACATCAGAGTAGGCAGAGGGAACCTAGTGTTAAGATCGTCCGGATTTTAAATTGCATTGCGGATTGAGTGGTGGAACTCAACTCCACGCTTTTCCTCAACACCAGAGCGAAGAAAATGGTAAAATTAAATATTTCATTTCCTAGACTGGAAATCGAATTCAAAACGTTATTAATATTAATATATAAAAATGCATATAATTAACGACATTTTAAAAAAATATATTTTACCATTATACGATTATAATAGTAAAATTCTTATTAACGCAAAAGTCATACATACAACTGTAAATTTCACATATTAGTGAAAGCATCACATCAAGCAGTGATGTTCCATAGTTACACGTGAGTTGTTCCGAGGTGCATTCGCAAGGTGATATTTGAATATGAATGTATCGCAGCATCTCGAGTCAGCTAATAATCTGCGATTTTTCCGCGCCTCTGCCTCCGAGCTGCTGCACTAACGATTTCAAGACGCAATCAAAGCAATTACACGTTTCACTTCAATAAATGATTGCATTTGTTGTTAATTTCTATTTAAATATCATTTTTCTGTTTATTTATGTATTCGTTTTAAATTTATTTGAGTAATATTCTTGCTAGCTAGCTTGAGTATAAAAACTTTAGAAATAATATTTAAGGTTAGGTTAAATATTAAGTTAGATATATTATTTTTACAGAAATCTTTCAGTTTTCTGTTAAAAGTTTTTACTATTCTCAAAAGTTTTTCTTATAAAGTTGAGATAACAATCTCGTCATAGACAATTTGTATGGAGTAATTCGAGTCACCGGGGAAAGAAATTGTAGCAAATTGACGTCACCCTCGTACCCTAAAAGTTTAGATTCACATTCTTTTGCGTAAATAAATTGGCACGTGTAACATTTATATATAATACCCTTTTGCACTATTTTAGCACTTTACGTACTTGATTATGTTTTTATTAAACTATTTTTAGTTGCACGCTCCTTTACAATAAAGCAGGGTAGGCAGAAAACTTAGTGTTAAATCAACCCTTCGTAAGAAAATAATATAATAAACGTTGCCCTAAGCGGTGATGGACTCAAAACTTGCTACGTTGGTCTCCATTTTAAATTTAGCGTTTTGTTTTTTTTTCAGTTCGACACTGTATTTCGAAAACCTAGTGTCAAAATATTCCAGAATTTGGGACAATGCGTTTTTAGTGGAGGAACTCAACGTCAAGTCAACTTTGTTTTGCCAGTGCGAAGGAATAGTAATAAGCCATTACCCCAAATATAGTCCTTAATTAATTAATTAAATAAAATCTAAAATGTCATGTGAAACAGTTGCTCAAATAAAAACATATTTATAACATGACTATGCATAAAAATAAAATAAGTAGTTTATACCTCGCAACATCCAATAAAGTGTTTCCAACCAAGGGAAGCAAGAAGATAACCTACTTACTGATCCGGCGTATTCTATTTGCCTGTAATAATCGCGATGACAATCTGATATTACATAAAAGATTTGCCCTCTTTTCGATCGAAATGCGATTTTCTTTCTCCTTTTACAGCTATTGCCGCATCTCCTCGATTTTTCGCCATTGAACAGAGCCATTACTATTTAAAAATTTGAATGTAGTCGAATAAAAGATTTTTTGGTATAATAGAAATTGCACAATAGCTTATAGTTGAAGATCTACAGACAGGATAAATATATGAATTTATTACAGAGTTAAATTGTCTGTCATATCGTATAACTATATATATATATAAATTTAACCTATTATATTACACATAATAATATTCAAACCGTCATATTGTACGTCGTGTAAGTGGTATCAAGCACGCTAATAGATTTGGATCCCTTAACAAACAGTTCCCCAACACCTTATGCTAATATGAGTAGGTACCTACATATCAAATACTATATCATTATTCAAACAAAACTAGGCCTATGGGTTTCGGGCTATTATAGTTGCGTCACAGGGTACGACAATTGAGGGAGATAAGGTTAGGAGAAATGAGCGAATTCGGCGGTTGGTAGGGGGTTCCCAGCATTAGCCTCGGGAATAAGTTTGTTCATTACGAAGTGAACAAAGCGGGTAGGCTCGACGGCTGCGGAGGAAACGTGCGCCAACGCCGCCACAATGGGCCCGCCCGCCTTATCGCGCCGGAACGCGTCGGCCGCTGCCGCTACGTCACTTGACGTATGAGCGCTGAATAAATGGGAAAACTTTTAACGTTCGCTGCTATGGGAATACAGACAATTGGTCATCTGTTTAGCAAATGCGTAGATGCTTAGTCTATTAGGTTTTACAAAATGAATAAGTAAATAATTCTATAAAAATAAATAAGTAAATAAATATGTGACTTTTAGTAATAAATGTGTAATATTATGGCATATTATACAGGCAGTCGTCGTAATATTTTTTTAATAGAAGTATAGATGTTAAAATTATAAATAGATACAGTAAGTATCTAGCACAAACATTAATCTATTTTACGTTATAATTTTCTTACTATTTAAAATATTTTACTCAATTATTTAATTAAAAAAAGTGAAATGTCCTAGCTGTTTTCATAATTACCTAAGTTAGATTTAGATTTTCTTATTAACTAATTGTCATTACTTGGACGTAATTGTGATAAATAAAGGTTTAGTTTATGTACATATATTATAATATTGTTTAAGATATTATTTGTGTAAAAAATAAAAAAGGTGCAACGTAGAAAATTGTGAAGAAGAAGAAACCGCACATAATTCGGGTTTCGAGACGATGAAACCGTATGTATAATTGGTTCGTTGTCGACGAAACCTGCAAAATGTGCGGCGAACTCCGACTGGACAGAATCAAAGAAAATCCACACAGAATTAGAAAAAACTAAGAAGTTGTTTATTTTAAAGTTTTATATACTAAGGCTATATATATTATAAAAATATTTGTGACTGTAAAACCCACATCTTATTCAGCATAGGTACTTCTACTAATTTAGTAAAAGCTCTTATAACGTATTTATACTGTTTAATATATATGCTTTTACTATAATAATAAACTATAAAAGCTTTTTATATTTTATCATTATAATATGAGATTATTTTTATTAAAAACACATAAAGCACTAAATGTACAAATTGAGAGGTCTGACTGTAATTTTAGGGTTGGACGCTATTTGAGGGCAGGATTATATGTTATTTTTTTATTATTCACGGTCTTAGACAGTGCCACCTAACATGTCTACAAACAATACAAAAAAATCATTAATGTATAGCAAGATGCTCACTTCACTTATTGTTTTAATAAAAAAAATATATAAAAAAGATTTGAATATTTATACTTGAATACAAGTATTTTTTTTTATTTTTGTAAGCTGTAATGTTTTATTATATACTGTGGCGCTTTTAGCTGTACCTGCTTTGTAACAAGTACAGACAACCTATTGTCATTACATCTCTTGACAGCAGTGAGCTCCTACGTGCTCGAGGATACCGTTCTCCGTTTTCCGCCCCATTCGATACATTGCGTATTGAGTGACAGAGCATGGCATTACTTCTTAATGACTATTTATTTTTACATATTTTCTTCTATTAGTAATAAGAGAATAGAATAGTATTTTTTATAACGACAAATAGACATTTATTGTATATATGTATAGTTGATATGTATATTCAGTGTGATGAATAGTTGATTTTTATAATCTCAATGTTCCACCAAATAAATATTTTTGTAATTCTTTGACATGTTAATAAAATATATAGTTTTTGTATGTATTATTATTTCATGAGTAGTAAATTCACTCAAAAAATTACATACAGCTTACAATATTATAATGAACTTATACATACACGTATGTTTAATTTCCTATATATATTATGTTAAATATATATTGTGGATTGTAAACCTCCCCTAAATTCCTTTTTCCTATCTTAGTCTAAGGGTTTATGACAAAAAAATGTATAAATATATGAAATTTATTTATTATATATAACTTTTAGTTTTAATATGCTTAGTCCGCTAAATCCTTTTCAATTGATTTTTTGCATGAATTACTTGAAAATTTGCACTGGGAATTCTATAAAAATACAATATTATGTTAAGAAAAGATAAAGCTGACGTCCAATATTAACATATTATAAACCTTGTCATGATATCCTTCCCAAAAAGACCAGGATGATGAAATTAATAAAAACACCATAGGGAATATGTATTTTTTAAACTAAATGTAACTCAATTAGAAAATACTAATAGTTTGAAACAAAAATAACTGCCCATCTCAACTAATTATTTTCTGCTTAGAACAATTTGAATTATTATTATCTTTGGTATTAGAATCCAATCAGCGAGAGACCTAACTATGAGGTGGAGGTTTACAGATAAATTTATGAGTTATAAGCTCAAATAAAATAGTATAGTAAATAATAAAGTGTAACTATATTTTAGTAAGTGTTAATTTTATAATTAATTTTTGTTTGGAGCAACTGAAGTAGATGTTATCTTTTTTTTAATTGTAAAAAAATATATATATTTTGATTATTTGATGAAAAATTATTTCTTATATCTAGCAACAGGCGGTATGAACACTTAGTTACAACTTTAAATTAATTCATGTAAAAATATTCTTAGCCAAGACAAACACCTACCCGCACCCGTCTGTAGAAATATAGATACCAAACTAAAAAGTAAAATAAAAACCGGACAAGCGCGAGCCGGACACGTGCGGAACCCGTGGTGGGTGAGTTTATTATTTTTTTATGACGCAGCTAATTAGTGCGTCATAAAAAAATATAAAATATGTATTGGAATATTGTAATATCACAATATGAACACCAAGCCCTTTCTTCTGATCCCGCACTTGAACTAGCGGTTTTAATTCAATTTAATTTTTAGGATGTACAAATGTATAGTTTC
Source organism: Heliconius erato x Heliconius himera (assembly GCA_013421005.1). Lineage (NCBI taxonomy): Eukaryota > Metazoa > Arthropoda > Insecta > Lepidoptera > Nymphalidae > Heliconius > Heliconius erato x Heliconius himera. The sequence goes on along the minus strand of JAATLQ010027566.1, from coordinate 17,497 downwards.
ATTCATTTCGTTTTATTCTAGGTCAACGGGAAATATTTAAATTTTGATTCCCTTAAAGGTGTCGAAATACACGACTACTCGAAATATTTTTGCAATATGAACGGCCATATCTTTTTTACCATCTTCTATTCTTTTTATCTTTTATCTTACCAACAGCTTTCTCACCAATATGTTTTTAATCGAGCGCCAAAAAATCATTACAAATATTTTATGAAAATGAAGTGCTCGTTTTTTTAAAGACTTTTTGAATACGATCGTGTGTTTTATATACTATAAGATTAAATATTACTGCTATTACAGCACAAAAAATAAATATATCTTGTATACAAATATTTTATAATCTGTGAACCACTTTTCCTTTGCGTAGTAGACGTTTCATCGCTGTGCGTTCTCTACCGCATATATCTGAATTAATCGATTGACTAATTCCTGCCACTAATTTTTCTAACTGCACAGTACATCACATATTTAAATATCATCTCGATATGGTATGGATACCTTTAAAAAGCTCATCTATCTCCATCTTAAAAGCTGACAACGCACCTGTAACTCCTCTCGTGGCACACGGTTTCGTAGGCGGCGCTGATCACTTTTTACAAAATAATAGTAACTACTTACTATTTAAAGACACTAACACAAATATTTAAAAATACATACTCAAAAGAAAAATTGTATGGACATCAAAAAATGTATAGACGTATTCATTTGTTGGCCAAATGGTGCCAACCACGACGTAAACTATTTCAACTAGTAACTAAATATATTTCCAATATCTCACGTAAGTTTTCGGGCTACCTTGAACCGATTTGCTGCACACATCAGTAACAAGTGCTTTGAAATTTGCTGCATCAACGATACTTCACAAAACAGTGTAATATATCGTTTTAATATTATCGTATTAGGCCAGGGGCACAAAATGTGACTAAAAGCGATAGGTTGTGAGTTCGATTTGCACTCGATATTTTTATTAGATTCCCGCTCTGGTATCGAGGCAAAGCGCGGTGTTGAGTTCCGCAACTCAACACGCAACGCCTCCAGAAGTCGGCGGAAAATGGGGGACGGAGCGTCTTAACACTAAGGTCCATCTGCCTACCTTGTTGTGTGCAGGACACAGCGTGACGCTAAAAATTGATCTCTTCTACATACAATGAGATTTAAATATAGTTAAATAAGCAAATTTAATAGATCCTTTTATATAACAAACAAATCACGACCGGCTTGCGAGTTTGCCCGTTGAACTACGCAATTATTTTAATACACTAAATTTCTTTCGTGAATAATTGCTTATTAAAAAAATTAAATCTTGGATTAGATTATTTTACTTTCGTTACTTATTATTTCTTATTACTAGTTGTGTTTAAACTTTGGACCCGACAGGTAGCTGAGAAACCGATGTTACAATAATATTTTGCTGTAAAAATATTACTCCTTTTTGCTTAATAGATACTAATCGGGATCTGTGTAAAAAGTCACTTTACTCATACAGGGTGGAAGTGTAAGCACCACTTTAAATGAAACCACAGTTTTAACTACTCTATAAAAGCCTAATATAAATCAGAAAAAATAAATGTCCAAAAATGAAAAAGTTATTTTTTCAAACAAAATAAATAATAAAATTGTCATTTTAAAATAAAACGCCATTTGTAAGGACGCACACATAAACCTATCAAAGGAACACCGCCGCACACGGCTCATTCCGAAATCAAGTCGTAGGTATTGGCGATAAAGTTCAAAGTTGTTTAACCTTTAGTAGTAGTAAGTGTTTATGTTATTGGGATCTATACGTAATCGCGTCACACGAAATACAAGTATGGATAAAAATCGTGAAATGAAAAAAAAATCCTACGTCCAAACTGTTGATGCATCTTGATTAATTTCTTTAGGTATAAGTTTGAAATATTTTACCCTATATGCTGTTTCCGTAAATGGAGCGCTGCCTCTTCCACTCTGTATATTGGTGCATTTTTTGTAAAAAAAACGTATAATATCGCACATGTTTGAAATAAAAACCTTGCGATAGGTTACAGTGCCACTTTTTTGGGAATAACTCATAAACATTAGGTATCATAAATAATGCCTCACTAGTCGCACCTAATATCTAACGTAAAAAGATAAGATAAAGTTGAGTTGATAAAGACACCAGTAATCGACAGAAGTGCTAAAAAAGTAATGAAATATATTTAAAGTCACAAAAAAAAATTGGTGATTCTAAAATATGTTCTAATTAGAAAAAAAATGTATTATAACCATAATAGAGAATCTCCAGTTAGCGACATCAAATCTCCAGTATTCAAATAATTTTATCGTATTTAAATACAAAAAATAGTTACTATTTAATCGGCGTTATATTTGTCCTTATATGGTTACATGTTGGTATAGGCTATGGTTGTTGCTATTTTGGCTTTCGAGAAAGTCCAAATTTGTTAGCTTCTGTCGTGAGCCTTTCTTTTGTTTCTTCACCAACCATTTATTGTAGGGGTAGTTTTTTTTCTTTAAAATGTAAAAGTATTCAGCATAAAAATATAAATAGATAAAAATAATTGTAATAGAGGCCATTCGGTGTGCAAGGACAAGCCGGTATGATTGTAAACGCGACAAGTTGTGGGTTCAATTCCCACTTTATAAAATGAAATATTTAATACTTTCACTTCTTCGCTCTGCTATTGCTGAAAAATATTTAAGCTCCTAACAATTAGCCTAAGAAACACATTCACCATCTTTAAACAAAATGACGGAAAAAATTATGTTGTGCAGAATGTCAGCAGAAAGTATATTATTATATTAGTACGAACTGTACTCTACGGGAAGCGTAAGCTAAGCTTTGTATTTGTGTGAGTGTTTATAACAATAAAATCAGAAATAAGCTTATAAAAATAAATAAATATTATGCGAAATTAATAAATAAAATCATCATTAAAAAATTATATTTATTTTTATAAGCCGGACATAGAATTTTTACTCTCGTCTGTTGCGTGTGAGTAAATAATTTAATTTATATTTTCGTTTTATCATCTAGAACAGCGTTCTTTCCACGATTTTTATACTACTTCGTCACATACATTTATTTTACCATGTGACGCTGCTATAGATAAAGGGACGTGGCAAAAAGCAGTATAAACGTCTTAGGCCAAGAAAATGGCAACACTTTATATGAACACTCACAAAAATGTAAAGCTTAGCTTAGACCTAGCGAACTGTATATGCATTATGTTCGGTGCTAACAGTTTAAGAAATTAATCGTTATTTCTGAAGTTAAAAAAATATATATTGGTGCCTGTCGGTAATTGATGCCAGCATTATATTATTATATCGTATAAAATATGGTGTGTCGTAAATAACTCAATATTTTTTTTGTTTAACCTATGATGGTAACTTTATTACAAAGGGAAGTAATCTGTAAGCAAATGAATACATACACATTATGTAGAGCTACGCTACACTACGGTCGTTATCCTAGTTTTTCAATAGTCCAATCGCGCCTAGTCGCGGTATCCAGTACGCCTGCCTTTCCTGGTCCAGACAAGGTCCCCACTACAAACAGTGAATGCAAGTCGTAGCTGAAGTTTCACAAGAGACGCCTTTGCGACACTAAAGCTCTATTCATAGGTACCTTCCATGGTAGACAAGCCAAGGTCGGAGCACCTCTAGCTCAACCTCCCAGTCCCAAGCCCAGTGATGCTGTGATTCATTGCAAAATATAAAAATCTAAATTTAAAAATGGTTCCAATGAATTATCCTAAATATACGCCAACGCGGGCTTTTTTTATTTTTTAAAAATATATACAAATCCATAATACATAATATGATTTATCTCGTGAGACAAAGGGAGCGTTTGCTCACAAAAATGAATGAATGAAATGTGACTTTTTTTTTTAATTTTAGAACAATCGGCTTTTAGTCCAAGAGCGTGTTTAAGCATTCATACATTTTTATAACCTAAGAATTGCTTGACAGAGTAATATATTTTAGTACCTAAGTAGCCAATGAAATTTTTAATAGAAGCTGAAGTAAACTTAAATCTTTGTGATAACATATAAAATTGTTAAAAATCTTAGTGATAACCTTTATAAAATCTTTTAAAAAAATAATAATAATGAAATATTGAAATATTACAGACACTTATAACGTCACTTTTAATATGAGACAACTTAAAGTTAAGATCAGTAGCAGTATGCGGTACCGCGGACACTATACAGGATGGGCCATTACGTTATGCGAATTATAAAAAATCACAGAAAAAAAACTACAAGGCTTAGAAAAGATAATCTTTATTTATAATAAAGTTAACACATGGGAATTTTATTTTTTTAAAAATAACATCACTGAGATGTGTACCAACCAAACGTGCACACTCCTCGAATCTGAACCTCAAATTCGTAAAAATTCACTGGCAATACGCTCGTGAGATAGCGAACATTTCCTCGCAAATGTGAACGCGACTCTTGAGGTACCTCCAGAGAAAAAACTCCTGTGGCGTGAGATCTGGGCTCCGAGGAGGCCGCGGAATGTCCCCTCGACGCGATATCAGTTTTCCAGTAAACATTTCGTTTACAACTGCTAAGGACTCATTGGATGTCACGCCGTCTTATTGAAACCAGGTCCTGCTGCTGTAGGCTTCAAAATTATGCAGCTGTGGAAAAAAAAGTTACGAAACATGTCTGTAAAGCGATCAGTATTTACTGCTACGGTTTGGCCTCGCTCATTTTTGCAGAAATGGGGTCCGATGATTCAACCGGCATGGCTGCCCAAACTGTCACTTTAAGCGAATGCAATGGTCTTTGATGTTTTAATTTGGGATTTTCTGAGGCCCAATACCGACAATTTTGCTTATTCACACATCTACTTAAATGAAAATGACCTTCATCTGAGTAGAGAATATTATTCAAACTTCGAAAACGCTATAACATTCTTTCGGAAAGCGCGAAGATGGTGGTCATTTGGTTTCAATTCCTGGATTAATTGAAGTTTATACGGATGAAATTTAAGATCTTTTGAAAAAATACGCCTGAATGATGTTCTTGATATAGTGAGCTCAGTTGATTTTTTTCGGGTTGATAACTGGGGTTCGCGCGATACTGACGTCGCGACTCCGCTTACAGTTTCTTCCGTTCTTATTGACCTTGGACTCCCCGCAGACCCCGTAGACTCAAACTTTTTGATCCACGATTTGATAACACTTTCTCTAGGACGTTGATTTATAAAATCATGTAAACTAAACTCCGAGCGAAATAGACGCCGCGCAATAGTGCACGAATTGCCTCTTTTGTAATAAGCCTTTACACAGAACGCACGCTGCTCACCAGTGAAACACTCCATGGTGACTAAATTTCCGAGAACCAAGCTACCTATCCCCACTACCCACGCCCCGTTCTCGCATCCCTCTCACGATCAATCCGATTTTAAAATTCGCATTCCTTTCTGGCCCACTCTGTATATCCTATATAATCAGATCCGTAGCCGCTGATATATATACTTTGTTAAAGATCCAAATAATTATTTGCAAAAAATATTGGTATTTAATCAAATATTGGTATTTTAAATATATTAATAATATAGTATTTTTAAGAAGAAGATCTATAGGTATATTTCATAAAAAATATAGTTATTTCATAGCAAAAAGTCATTACAAACTTATTATTGGTAGTTCATTTTATAAAAACTGACTTTCTACTTTAATTTAAATCTTACAGTGATCGGTTGACTTTTATGAGTTGAAAAAAAGGAACCCTTATACTTTACCACTTTGTTGTCCGTCCGTCCATCCGTCTGTATGTCTGACTGTCAAGAGCCTTCATCTCAGAAACGCTTGGAGACATCGAGTTGAAATTCAAACTTTAACTTTAGGTAGCACAAGCTCAGAAAAAAATTGAAAACGATGCATTTGTGGTTAAATCTGAAAAAAATAATATCCTTAAAAGGGGGGCAAAAATCAATAGTATTAACGCCGTTAGTTCAAATGAGGTATTAGATGAAAGGGCTCTGGCTCTGGCTAAGCTAAGCTTGAATTTCAGAAAAAGCTTCAGACCTCCAATTTTTGTACGTAACCCTCGGTGGGCGACGCCGACTCGCGCTTGTTTGGTTTTTCCTAATAATTAAAAAATCCATAATTTACCTTTACTTATTAGTTTGTGTTAATTTTAAATAATTATGGGTATTATTTTTAATATTATAAATTTCCTTTAGTTACTTTTACTTATTTTGTTTGTTCATTTCAATTACTCAGATATTTTTTCTAATATTAAGAATTTTATTTCCCTTACTTATGTCCACTTATTATTCTTTTTCGGCTTTTATTTTCTTACTAATCCTATTGAAAACTGAAAATAACAATTTCATAAATATTTTTAATAAATAAATAAATAAATCAGCTTCACGCTGTATCCCGCACACAGCAGGGTAGGCAGAAGGAACCTAGTGTTAAGACACTCCGTTCCCCACTTTCTGCCAAATTCTGGAGGCATTCCGTGTTGAGTGGCAGAACTCAACGCCGCGCTTAACCTCGACACCAGAGCGAAGAAATGGAAATATAAATTTAAGTAAATATTTCATCTCCTCGAGTGGGGATCGAACCCACAACCAGTCGATTTTGCAGTCACACCTCGTGCCGCTGCGCCACGACTGGCCTCAATCATTTTTAATATATATTCGTATACTTTAAGCGGGCGAAGCCCCGCGAGTCCGCTAGTCATAAATATAATAGAAAATGTGTAATGTTGTGAGTTAGGAAAAAATTAACTCACTAGAAGCAACTGGTTATTAATTATTTTCTCAAAACATATATAGCAGGGACGTGACCTTAATAAAACATCACAGTAAAGTTAGCTATGGACGTTTTAAAATTTTATCGATGAATTTATAAATTATGGTTCAATAGTAATAGCCATAAGTAAAGAGTAAATACATACGACGTAATTTGTTTTTTTGCATTTAGCTTAATTTTTTTAACGAGACCTTCTGAGAAGCAACGATAAAATAAATTTATTATCAATCATTATTATGAATATTAACAACCATTATTACTATCTAAATAAAACAGTTGTATAAAATAACTCTTTTAGCAAATAATAAATTGTTGCTATTTGCTAAAAGCAATAATTTGATATATTTTTTTTATTTATAAACTGATTGTAATAAGTACTAAATGTTAAGTAAAGCTTGCTAAAATCCAATAGTGAAAACTGCATTCAAATCGGTTAGGCCGTTACTTAGATTAGCGTGAACAAATGAACAGACAAAAAGAAATAAAAATAATTGCTTAGGGCACTTGTGGAAGCTAAAAAGTATGACGTTAGTAAAGCAAGTATACGAGTATAAAGATAATATCCAAACTCACAAATTTTAATTGATGAATTCAATAGTTACTTCCAAGTATATACCGAAGAAGCTAAAATTGATAAGAAACTGAGGGTAATTTTAAAAAGATTTTTTTAGCACGGACGCGTGTGAAGTTACTGGAGGAATCTAGGAATAACTTATTGAACCACAAAATGATAGAAACTGAAAAGATGCTTTTGAATCAAACTTTAAATCTCTTCAATCATTTTGGTGCCAAATTATGAACTATAATTTTAGAAAATCATAAAATATTTCATAATTATTTATAGTTTTCTAAAGCTTCTCCCACTTTGTTTTTTTAAAGTAATAAAAAACAAATCGGGAAAAAAATAAAAGTAGTTGATGCTTTGCATCTGGCTTTGAGTAACAATATACCTATATACCTAGAATAGCCGAATTGTAAAGATAATGCAAACTCAGAAATCACATTAATACAAAATTACAAAACTTTTTTTTTCTTCTCTTTTCACGCTATATCCGGCATATTATAGGGTAGGCATAGGGAATCTAATCTTAAGACACTCCGTTGCCCATCTTTCCTCCGAAATTTCGAGGCATTGCGTGTTGAGTAGCAGGACTCAACGTCGCGATCTGCCTTGTTGTTATCAAAGCGAAACTAATAAACAATAATTCATAGCCCTAAGTGGGAACCGAACCCATAACCGTCGCGTTTACAGTCACATGCTTGTGTCACTGCGTCATGACGCCCTCGCGGAGAATTGAATACGAAAGTGTCTCGTCAAATATGATTGATTCTTAAGTTCCTATTGAGTATTTATTTGAAATTTTCGTTTGATTATTACAGTTTCTTTTTATTCTACCAACATAGTGGTCCCTGATAGAAAGAATTATAAAAAAGTGGTCCTTGATCACGAAAAGGTTGGGAACCCCTGTCTTAGAAAGATGTGCAAAGAAGTACTATTTAATTTAATTTACATCCAGAGAACAATGATTACACAAAGCACAGAGTCGTCATTATGACACGTATTTTTCTTTGTTAGTTTATTCTTGTATACTTATGACCAGCTAGGTAGAATTGGCCATAATATTCAATCACTTTGATCGTTAGGTTCTTGTAAAAAAAATAACGGCTTGTTTAGGGAGCGATTTTAAACAATACAGTATTATTCATTATCCAAATAAGTACAGTACATTTAATATATTATATTAAAATTGTTATTTATAGTATGTTAATAAAATTTATATCTAAGAAGACATTGTCAAAAATTAAACGTAGTCCTGTCAGGCCGTGCGTTTGTCGCGACTAAAATATTGTAGTTGGCGTCGACTTGAAAAATTACGAATTTAAAACAGTATACATGTAAGTATTAATAATTTCATTTATTATTTTTAAGTATATGTTGAAGAAATTATAATATTAGTTTGTACTATCAAAATAATGATGCCAGAAATATTTTTTTAAATTTGTATTTTCATTTCTTCGCTCTGATCTCGAGACCTCGAGGTAAAGCGCGGTGTAGAGTTCCGCCACTCAACACGCAACGCCTCCAGAATTCGGCGAAAAGTGGGGAACGGAGTATGTTACCACTAGGTTCCCTCTGTCTATCCTGCTGTGTGCGGGATTTTTTTTTACTATCAAAAAAAATTACGACAAAATGTTAACAATAAAAAAACTACTAATCAAATTTTACCTCTAGCTTTAATGGCTGTTGAAAACCCTTTCGTAAAGCAGGATTAACATTATATAGTATTTAGAAAATTTAATGAAAACAGTGTCGTTTATGATTAATTAATTATTTCATACGCCCTACTAGATAATATGTACATAATACAACACCTAAAACATTGATTTCTTTTATATAAATTATATGCTCTATAATAAAATATAAACTGACCTGATAATGTATTAATTTTAATAACTTAAAATATTCGGAGGAGGATTTCGGGAAACCAATAACCATATTTATATCAAGCATCTTCAGCAATAAATATTTCATCTCCTCGAGTGGGGATCGAACCCACAACCAGTCGATTTACAAGCACACTTTGTGCCCCTGCGCCACGACTGGCCTCAGCAATCATCAAGCATCTGATTGTTTAAATTATTTAGATAGTTATTTCTAGAGATCGTCCAAGACATTTTAAACTGCAAATTATAATATCTTGTTTAAAATATGTGCCTTATACATTAATTAATCTATATAATAATGCATAGTAACAAAGTATACATAGCATGTATACTATACATTTAATTGTACATAAAAACTGAAACTGAGATACTATAAACTGAGATACTCATTCTTATTATATTTGTATGTATTTAAAGAAATTGTTATTTTTATGACTTTTTTCCCAAATGCAACGCTATAACTAAGGCAAAATTTTTCGATTAATTAATATTCGGTCATATAAACCATCATTGTCATAGTAATCTCATAATATTATTATATCCTGTTGAGACTCAATTAAATAGATTACTGATTATTTTAATGGAACCGTTGATAAGAGTATTTATTTTTAAAATATTAAGAAGTTTGTGGTCTTGTATCTACAAAATTCTCATTTTTTTGATGTTTGAAGTTGTCGTTGTTTCGTTTTTACTCCAAATAAGATATTTCCATTCAAATTTCCGTCGCCTGGCTTATTTTTGTTTGCTATATACATGAATATTTTTTTATGTTTTTAGTTATGTTAATAGCTCTATGATTTACATTTTGCTGGTGACTAAAAACATTACTTTATGTTCTTATCGAGCTATTATTTAATGAAATAAACAAGATAGTACCTTCAAATCTACATATATATATTTTGAATAAAGAAGTTTTGTTAAAATATGTTTTATCTTTTAAGTGCTTCAAAAGTATAAAAACAACTCATATATTAAATAATTTATAATATATTTAATGAGCCGAGCTTAAACCACCTGAGATAAATAATATTATAATGTAATATTAAGTAAAATACAATTCATATAATATTGCAAACTCAAGCAATTTTGAATCTCTCATTACTGAAATTGGATTTTTATAGCTTTTTAAATATACTCAATAAATTATCACTGTGTGCTTAATATAAAACTTTTAATTAATTATTATTTTTAAATTAGCTTCACGCTGTATCCCGCATACAGCAGGGTAAGCAAAGGGAACTTAGTGTTAAAGACACTCCGTTTCTCACTTTGTGCCAAATTCTGGAGGCATTGCGTGTTGAGTGGCAGAATTCAATGCCGCGCTTTGCCTCGACACCAGAGCGAAGAAATAGAAATATAAATTTAAGTAAATATTTCATCTCCTCGAGTGGGGATCGAACCCAATCGGTTTTACAGTCACACTTTGTGCCACTGCGCCACGACTGGCCTCAGCTCAACTCAACTGGACTAATATAAAACAATATAAATTTATTTCAAACTTTGCCACAGGATGAAAAATAAAATTCAATTATTTTCACAAAAAATTGAAACTCATTGAACACTATCTACACTTGCACTGTTTACTTTAGCAGTTTTTATTTTGAATATCCAAGTGCTTTTTTAATTTGACAGGTGAGCGCACACGCCTTACTCTCGCCCATTGTGTTGTGAAAGTATCGAAATTGAACGAGCGCAGTCCATTTAGAGGCTGTATGTATGAGAGCCGACAATGACCGGCCGCCCGTTCGTTCCTCGCTGCCTGAATACCGAAATCATTTTACTCAATTTCATTGCGTTTCGACTGTTGGCATTTTGTTGCTCTGATTTTTATCGCATCATACACGGCGATAAGTTAATTATACGTGGTACTGGACGTTTTATTATACATTTCTCGTTTGTTTTAAAATAGGTTATTATTGTATTATTGGTGGGTTTTGTTCTATATTTAATAAAATTATTGTTACTTTTTTAAAGATTAGATTTTTCTATGTTCATATAGTTAGTTGTCTTTAAAAACATAGAACATATAGTAATTTTTATGGTCGATTTTACATGTCGCTCAGTTCTTGCAACAAGAGCGGGAATTTAGCACTTTTTGAAATATTGTAGGAGACCCAATCTAAATTTGTAAACAATTTTTCTGCTTACATATTTAAATTTAATAAAGAACGATACATCTACTCTAATTTCTTTCCCTAAATTTTATTGCATCCGTGCTGGATGGCAAATCTCAATCGCCATATTTATAAGTCCGTATTGGGCATATTAATATTTTATTTATTATATAAACCCTTTATTTTCAGGTTCACATTGTATCCCGCACGTACCAGAGTAGGAAGAGGGAGCCTAGTACTAAAATACTTCGCTCCCCACTTTCCGCTGAATTCTAGAAGGCATTGCTTTGAGAGGCGGAACTCAAGATCGAAGAAATGAAAATGTTAAATATTTCATTTCCTCGAGTGGGACTCGAACCCATAACTTGTGGTGTGTACAGTCACACGCTTCTGCCTCACGACTGGCCTCAAAAATATTTTACTCTTATATATTTATTTTGTTTCCACTCATCACATTGGACAGATAGAAACTACCTGCATTTTTGTATATTTTCTTTAAGGATTATCTCATGTTCATAGATTGGTAAGACAATTGGACTTAAGCCTTTTAATAGTAATGGTTGAAACCTGATCCGTATTGGCATATGATTAGGAGATGAGATTGAATTTGTAGGTATCGGTGCACTTGCATTGACAAACGTCTGACACATACGTATCTGAGAATAGTAAGTAATAATACCTCCATATCAATGCAGATCACGATGAATGGCGATCATTAGCCACAGTCGATTTGTGATCATCATTTGCGTCAACATCAACGATTCATATTCAAAGTAGATGACTACACTTCAAATATCAAATTACTGACATTTTTTAGATTTTTATATTTTTTTGTGAAATACAGACACGCATTTATTTGTAAAATTTGAATATAATTTGGTTTTTTTAAGGTGAAGTTTAAACAAACTTAAAAATTTGAACACATGATTATATGGAACCTGCGCCGTATATTTATTTTGCCTGTCCTTAATATGTAAATTTTACATATATTTCGATAAGGAAAAACATAAAGAAATAGATAAATATTAAAAGATATTTAAATTATATTACACAAAATTCAGTATGCAATAATTGAAAGCCATTCGATGTTAAGTGATAAATTTCTGTAAAAATGCAATTTCCCAGACATTATATTTTAAAAGGTTTCATACATAAAGTGTTCAGTATTCCGAGTGTTCACGTTAACTTATTCGAGAAAATCACAGCAGTGAATGGGGCGTTGAGTGCAGAGACACGTGTGCGCCGCATCATCTGATTCAGGTGAATGCAGGGCGTACCGTCGTCCAATTTCGCGCGCTAAATTGTTCATAACGGAAGTTCATATCCGGACGTCGGGCCGCCCTACGCTTCGGGCGAGATTAGGCGGTAATTACCATTTCCTGTGACACAGGACGCAGACAGCGCTCGAGAAGTGGTTCCTTCTCAGAAGCGATGCGACGGAAACGTTCCGCATTCGACGCCCGAACAGCGCCGGAAAAATCACTGTACACTGTAGAGTGTGGAGGTTACTCATAATATTGCTTTTTAATTGCTTCTTATTGTTTGTTATATGATAAGTGTTTACAAATAAAATATAATAAAAATAATATATTATTAAACTTGCAAATAATGTAAAAGCTTCGCAGGGAGAAGTTATTTGCGTATACGCTCGCTCAAATTGAGTGTACAACGAAATTTTGAACCGGAAAAACTGATTATGTAAGAATAGAGTGAAGTACACAGATAGGCTGCATTGGCATCGTCGGATGGCGACAAGCGCGCTCTCCTCGCTCGCTGCCGATATGATTAAATAAGTGAGCACGGTACTCCCTAATGAAACATATTGAACGTGTATCGAATCACTTAGGTGCGCTTCTGCACTCGCTTTTGGGGACATGTCAACAAGCGTAGGTGAAGCCAACAAATAACGTTACGGTAGAGTTTCGTTTTAAAAGAGACAATAAATTGAATTAACTTGGGTAATTCTCGACGTCAAAATTTCAACATCATTTTCGAGAATAAATTTTATACGCCACGGCACGGGCGGGACCCTCTTTGTGTTAGATAACGTTTGCTTAAATGACCAAAAAAAGTCTAATATAATTAACCCATTAATATTGTTATCATTAACAGAATTTTACGTTTCATTTTATATAGCTATTTATTTAAATTATATATTATACAAAGATATTGTATCATGATGATTTTAACAAATGTCAATATCTGAAAGATTAAGACATTGAGAAAGATAAAAGAGACATTTTTAAAATTAAAAGAATAAAACATTATTCCGTTGTAATTAGTAATTAAATTGTCGTAACAGAATAAAAGTTCATATCATTTATTAGTTACATATAAAAACAAGAGATGGCAGGAGCGACGCAGGTCGGTGACATGCAACGCTGCGGTGGACAGCAAAGCTCTTTGAACATGTTCACTAACCAAGGTTGAAAAATTTGTAGCTTTGTAGGGCCTCGTGTTTTGCTTCAATGTTGTCAAAACCGAAACTAACTGAAAAAATTAAAAAAATACTCTCTCTATTAAAAAAAACTATATTTAATGTAAAATACAAAAAAACTGTAAATGTATATAACACTTAACAACATCTTTTTAACACCTTTTTTCGTTTTTGAAATTAAATTGACAATTAATGATAATAAGTTTTACAAGCACTTCAGTCATCGTCAGTCAGTTAATCGTTAGTAAATTAAAAAGATGTCCAGTACCTTCGCGCCGGCTGGAAAAATCCGTTTTTCAGAGCGTGCACCTCCACAGTTGCCCTTTTAAATTAAAATAACCGTGGTTACTAGCGGTGTTCTTAAACTCTAACATTTACCGTTTCATATCAATATCATTATTGTAAGTCATGAAATTCTTTGATTTAGAATATTGTAATTTTTGATTGTACAAAAAAAATTAAGATTCAGTTTGTAGACTTGTAATATTTTTTTTAATGATATATGTATAAATTTTTATTTTTCGACTTTTTCCTTTATTTGTATTATAAGTTCTCATTTCTTGGCAAATTTCATAATTGTAAGTTTACGGAGAGTACCCATTTTTAATAACGCAGTGAATTTCTTACAAAATGCAGCAAAAAAAAAAAAATATATAAACGATCGTATCTACTGCTTGCGTTGGCATAAAAACTTATGTTTTTCTGTCCTCAACAGGACCGTAAATTTGGATATTTAATGTTAATTTCAGCTTGATACCTTCTACTTAAATCGGCAGTCGTACCTTTGGCAATATAATGGCAACAATTCTTACTGATAATTTTAAACAAAAAACCGACTCTAGAAAAATTTAATTACGTTATTTATCCATTTATCGCGCACTTATTTTATGCAATTTTAAGACATATGATTTTCTCATGAATGGCATTATTAGAACTGGACCACACGGAAAGCACCAGCTTTCAAATAATAAATCATCAAAATTGGTTCATCCAGACAAAGTTCTAAGGTAACAAAAAAAAATACAACTGAATTGAGAACCTCCTGCTTTTAAAGAAGTCAGTTAAAAATAAAAAGATCTGAATGAAACTTAAATCTTTCAGCATAAGAAAGATATTTAAAATCTATGACTTTTAATTTTTTTGTTTATCTTTCTGTTCGTATATTTGTATGTACAAGCACATCCTCTGAACTACTAGACCAGTGTTTCCCAACCAGTGGTCCGCGGACCACCAGTGGTCCGCAGAAGCCTAAATATGGTCCGCGAACGATTTTAATTTTATTACTGGGGATGGTGAGGCGAAGTTTCTGTTTAATTATCACAGTTAATTTTTATTGTACCTACATGCATAGTGGTCCGTGCTACCAAGAATGACATGAAAGTGGTCCTTGATCAAGAAAAGGTTGGGAACCCCTGTACTAGACAGATTGGAATGAAACTATTAAAATACATTTTTACTCCCGTAACACAAGGCGTGATTGAGTTAACTCTCCGCGTAATATGCGATTTTATGTAAAAACGGAGAACGGTGAGTCTTGATAATAAATTTTCTTTGCCTGCAACTTACTGCACGTTTCAATCAAAATGGTGAGTATTTTATGGAAGAAGAATAGCAAGGACCGTAAAGTCCAAGCATACGTAGTTGCGGGCAACTAACTAATACATTATTAAATAATAAAACTCAAATAATGGTGAAATTAAATTATATTTTATTTATCTTGCAACATATCATGATTTTATAAAGTGATATTATATACAACGTCCATAAGTCGTGCGATATAAATTCACCACTTAATTAGCAATAGTATGGACTTCCGACGTAATATCACAAATATATCACAAAACCTCAGTTGAAAATGAAGCTAAAGACAGCGTACACACACATGAATGTGTTATAGTTAATGGTGCTATATGAATCTCATTTCTCTCGAACAGCCATCAATATAAAAGTAAGTTTCAAAATTTTGTTTCCTTTTTTTGTTTATTTAGGTAGGTACTATAGGAAAATCCTGTCACGATTTTTATTTAAGTTTTATTTTATTTCTTTTGATAAAAATTGCCTTGCAATATTTTTCATTTTGAAATTATATATTTCACCATCACATTTCAGGGAATAAGTGTCTGATTCCTTTATTTTCGAAAAGAATTTGTCTAGTAAAATAGAACGAAACCTTCAATACTCTATTAGATATATTTTCGCTTATGTTCTTCTTGTTTCTAATGTTGTTTTCATTTTCTTTTTAAGTCTAGACTAAAAATCTATTTAATAAAAATAATATAATAGTAACTATTTTTTATTAATTAAATATTTAATTTGAAGAATTTACTTTGTAACTTTTGTCTTAAAATCTCAATAAATAATATGAAATTATATAAAATCTATTCAATAATAAGCTGACAACAAGTCTTAGTACGAGTCTACTTAGGAGCTTATATTTTCTGTGATGTATTTACAGAAAACATAATTATTCAAAAAAAAAATAAAAACAAAAATACATTCATAACGAAAAAAAAAAATGATTTACAATGTCAGTTACATTTTACAGTAACTGACATTGTAAATGATTTTTTATTTTTTTTAATACATTTTGAAAAATAAACACAAACAGTAAATAGTGTTTGTTGTTATATAGCGGGCAAATATAGTAAATGATGCAAATTGAGACAGATCACGACGTAATGCGCTAACTACTATGGATTGGCATATTTATTATACTGACTGTCCAACAACCAATCGTTGAAAATAAATAATGTGATATGACTATTACAAAAATTTTACAATTCTTATATATTTTTTATTATATAATAGGTATATCTATATATCTAAAATGAACTCTTATTACTAGATCACTTTGTCGTCCGTCTATCCGTCTGTCAAGGATATTTATCTTAACATCGCGTGGATGTATGAAGCTGACATTAATATCATGTTTTTAGGTCTATGGTTCCTTGAAGAATTGAAAAAATCTATCTTCCAAGTCAACACAATCAAAAGATACAAGGAGCATCTATGCATCCATTTTGTGGCATTTTGTATGAGATTCGCCGCGTAATCAAAATTATTATTATACGTATAAAAATTTGAACGTAGCGGGACTCGAACTCGCGTCTCCTGGAAACCGACCAGGCGCTCTGACCACTAAACCATACGTTCTCATCAAGCTACGAAATTTTTATACGCTTGTTACAACTTTTTATGTTGTTATTCTCTCTAGCATTCTCTCTTGCCAGACGATAATTCTTAGTAATTATCTTTGGGTAGCGGAAATTTGTAAATATCTCTCAACAGAGATGCCAAGTTTAGAACAAAATAAACTAACAGACGGATGGACGGATTTTCTTAGAGATACGGAACCGTAATAAAATTATGTACTTAATATTAACCTTTATTATGTATAAGGCTTAAATTATATTTTTTACAGACTTAAGTACTCTAGTTACAAACTACAGTGTAAAAACACTCATTTATAATTTTTAAAATATTTTTTTGTAAATAATATTAAAAAAAAAAAAAAATAAATAAATTAGCTTCACGCTGTATCCCGCACACAGCAGGGTAGGCAGAGGGAACCTAGTGTTAAGACACTCCGTTCCCCACTTTCTGCCGAATTCTGGAGGCATTGCGTGTTGAGTGGCAGAACTCAACGCCGCGCTTAACCTCGACACCAGAGCGAAGAAATGGAAATATAAATTTAAGTAAATATTTCATCTCCTCGAGTGGGGATCGAACCCACAACCAGTC